>JABSTQ010003054.1:0-41229 GCA_013358835.2 Ixodes persulcatus
AAACAGTAACGCGTTACAGGTAAAAGTTACCGAAAAAACTTTCAGCCTTTCCACTCTGGTGAAGAAGGAAGACCAGGGGAGCTGCACAACGGAGAGTAATGGCCGACCGCAAGTCGGCAAGCCAGAGTGGAAAGGCTGCCGCCATCTATGAGCAACGGCGGCTACCAGATGTGTGGCTTGCCGCCGACGCTCATAGATGGCGGTAGGTGTCCAGAGTTCGGTGTCTTCATTTCTTTGCGGGGGACACGATCCCGGGGAAACTAGCCCTTAACAACTCCGCTGTAAAAAGTAACTAGTTACCGGTAACGCGTTAGTAGTAACTAGTTACTGCCCAAGACTGGTAGCAGCTAACGTTTTGCTGTACGGAGAAAGTGACGGAGAGCAGGAGACGAGAGCGCGCGGGAAGGTAAGAACGCCGAGCTCTGGTCTGAATGATTAGTAGAAAGACGAAAAGCTAGCTAACGCTGCGTCTACCCACGAATTATTCCAATCAGAGCTTGGTGTTGTGACATCCCCGCACGCTTTAGTCTCCTCCTTTCCCTCAATTTCTCGCCGAATGAACCTTTCCGAAAAGAAGCGCGCGCCCTCAAGCGGCGCGCGTGAGGCATTACGGGAACAGTCAGGGTCGCTGCTCCGTCGTCTGCTGCTATACCGCCGTGCCGCCTGTGAGAACCACGTTGTCTATATGTTCGCGCTGGGTCCCTGCTTACGGCAGGCGGCAATCTTTGCAGCGCACTGTGCTGCGCTGCGTGGCCCGACTCAGTTGAGAGACCCTCAATCACAACACGTCTGTCCACTGCCCTTTTTTGCATGGCCCATCGTGCTTGATGGGCCACCGTTTTTCTTTGAATGGGTCATCGTGCGTGAGCCACTCGCCAAAAGAGGGCGATATCACTCACCATAGCCTCCTCTCTACTGACAAAGCCTGGCAGATCGCCACGAGACGCGGCCCGCGAAAGTGAAAAGGTAGAGCCGCAGAAAACAGACGAGAGGAAAGGCATGTAACGGGTGCCCCGCTGCGGCGAGACGCCGATACACACTTCTCCTGAGCGATGGAGTGTCCGCTCGTGCTCCTCGCGTTCCTCGCGCTACGACTTCTTTTCTCGTCGGGTTTGTAAACCATGTTTCGGGTCCTCACCGCTGCAAAAGTTTTGCGCTGAATACCAGAAGTGCTCCCTGCTACTAGATCCTCGCGCTCCAAATCTGCGACCGGGCACTCTATGGTTTCGTCGTCGAATTGCCAGGCTTTGTGAGAATAGAGGAGGCTATGCACTCACGCATCCAACGCGCCTTTTTTAAATTATTTTGCTACGGGAATCAGTCAAGCTACACTCTATTTCACCTTATGATGTACCGCAGGAAAGGCTACAGTCGCGAGCTCCTTGCTCTAGGGCGCATCTCAGCGGCACAAGCTCTCGTGCATTACGGGCAGCTGACAACGCTATTGGCTCGTGTTTAAAGCCTTTCCTGCGGTGCAACATAAGGTAAAATGAAGTATTAGCGATGTGCGCGACCAAAAGCGTCGCTGCGGTCAGCTTTCCACGAATTGCCAAACCATGGGCATATGCGCATTGTCAGATTGTCAACTTTGACGGTGTTAGTTTCGGATTGCGATGGCTCCTAGCCTCCACTGTGCTTTTTAAACACACCACCGAACTCGTCGTCGCACCTGATGGTAAGTAGCCAGGATAACAACTGGTGACGTCATGGCGAGGCAAATCCCAGTCGTGACGTCACGGATGGAAACCATACGAGGGCGCCACCGAAACATCTTGACGCTAATAGGGGGTATTCACTGGCCGCCATATTTCAGGTCACTGTTTAGAGCGCATGCTCAGAACGAGCTCGCATTAATAGGCTCCCAAGACCGGCAATCTTGATGGTGCGGGGTGCACGTTGCAAAATAACTGTGGAGGCTCTCCATCAGCACGTGCTCAGCATTAGCGCACACAGATATGGCCGCCAGTGAATACGCCCTATTAGCCCCGTGCGCGACCGAAAGCGTCGCTGTGGTCGGCCTTCCACGATTGGCCGAACGCTGACTATGACGTCGGAAAGGGGATTTATCATCGACGGAATAAGAGGAATGAAAGAACTTTAATTTTGACGGTGTTGGCAGTGTTCCTTTGAGCGCGCAATGATTTCAAGCTTCCACCATGCTAATAACAAACACCATCGAACTTGTTGTTTGCAAGGTAATGACGTCACAACGGGGAACCATAGGAGGGCGCCACCAAAACATCTCGCCGCTAATAAAACGAGCTTGTAGCCGGTGCCATTTTGAGCGTTCGTGCGTATGGCGCGTGCTTTGCTTGCTTTCCGAAGCGACGAACACGCACTGCTGGGCTGTGAAGGTCGCACGCTGGACTGTGATTTTGTAAACATTGGAAAGGTCTATAGTTGATAAATTTTAGTTTCCTTCGCCAATAAAAAAAAAAGGAAAAAGAAACGCAGCTTGTTTTAATCACGTTCGAAAACGAAGACACAAACCAACGTTACTAAAACACTCAGTTGGGAAACTGCCATAGAGACCGCCTCCAAAAACTGTCTCCGATCTGTCCACCAGCACCGAGCTAATGACGTACACAACGCCACCACTTTTCCCGCAGCGGCCATTCGAGGAACCGCACGTCACTTCTAGTTTGGCTTCAATCGGCCATTTTGGGGCCAGAACGGATACTGTGGAAGAGGTAACAGGAGCGCCACCCCCGTCTCCCCTGCGGACGCGCCGCATCTTGCTACCCGAAGTTAAAATGCACCTAGGTCGGGACGCGCCACCTGAAAGGACCGGTGAGGCATGGTTGTATAAAAACAATATTAATTGTGCCACAAAACCTTGCAAACTAAAGATATTAAAAACATCACTCGCTCCTCATTTTGTACTGATCTCCAATAAAAGTTACTACAAAAAGAGTCTTTTCTGTTTGTTTTTTCGCAAAAACATGCTTTCTAAAAGCTCAAGGTGACCACAGTACAGACAAATGACAAAGAGTGGCGCTGTTGTCGCATTTAGCTCGGTCTCGGTGGACGCTAGCGGCCCAGGTTTCGACGGCGAGTTTCCCAACTGAGTATTCTAGTAACGTTGACACAAACCTAAGAGCTGCAAGAGGATGAGGACGTAAAGAAGGCGGTAGAGAAACGCCAATAAGATTCCAGAGAGCACAGATATTCCAAGTGCAATGGGGAACCAGAACGTGAGGTAAACAAAAAGTGGGATCGATTCATTAAATCTAGACTGGAGTCATCCTGCTTGATTTAAGGTTCCGAGGACGGGGTCGCGATGGCTGTCTAAAGTAAATTTAAAAAAAAAGATAGGAAGGCAGTTAGGAAGTTCTGGAACCACTTGGATCCACTAAGTCCTACAACAAACTCAGAGCAGATGTTCAATGCCATGCCTTGGGGTAATCAGCTTGAAGTTGATGAGGCAATAGAATATATAGAAACACGAATTACAGAAAAGTTCAAGCAGCAAGGATACATAGGAAGCGCCTCACTAGTGGGGGAGAGTTCAGGTACTGATGTTGAGGCTATCGGACAAAAGAATAGGAAAGGGCAGAACGGAGAGTTCCAACGGGTACATCAACAGGTGCAGATTGTATACCAATAAAGTTGCTAAAACAGCTAGAACCAAAATCTAAGGAATCCTTAAGGAAAGCAGTAAGTAGCATTATCATGAAGGGAACTGCCCCGGAACAATGGCAGCTAAGTAGAATGAGTTTAATATACAAGGAGAAAAGGAGGGGGGACGGGGCTGACATTAGTAACAATCGTCCCATAACAGTAACATAAGTAGTCTACAGGTTGGCAATGGAGATTATCAAGTAGAGATTACAGGCATGGGTAGAAAATAAGGATTTGCTAGGGGAGCTACAAAATGGGTTCCGAAAAGAAAGGAGGTTGGGGGATAATTTATTTTCAATAACACAGTGTATCGAAGCAGCAGAAAAGTAAGGTAGATTACTCTGGTTAACATTCTTAGGTATAAAGGGGGCTTATGACCATGCCATTCAAGGCAATTTGTGGAACATAATCAGGAGCTTTGAGAAGGACGACGAAATGTTGAAATCTTTAAGAGATATTTACAAAGGCAGGATGATACTAATGACATGGGAAGGAAAAGGAACAAAGCCAATAGAGATGAAACGAGGTCTTAAACAGGAATGCCCATTGTCGCCATCGTTGTTCATGTTGTTTCTCCAAGAACTAAAAATTAGAAGAAAAGTTGAAAAAAATCTTGGGTTTGACCTTTTATACGACAGACAAGATCAAAAGATTAAACAGTCATTTCATTAGCTGGTCTGATGCATGCTGATAACATAGTGCTAATGGCCGATAGCAACATAGAACTTAAGTCCCTAATGAATATATGTGGCGTGGAGGGCCACAAGTTAAGCTTAAACTTCAGTAGTGACAAATCAGCCGCCATGGTGCTCAGTGATGACGGAATTGCAGAGCTATAAATACAAGGATCAGAAATTGAGCGCGTCGATAAATAGAAGTATCTAGGAGTATCGGTTAACAAGGGTATAGAATACATTAATGAACATGCAAAATGTCTAACTGGTAAGGGCAACAGAACTGCAGCTGTAAAGAAAACTAGAGCACTGTGGAACTATAACAGGTTTTAGTTTGTGAGGGAGATCTGGAAAGGAGTTATGATTTCGAGCCTGAATTTTGCAAATGCAGTTATTGTGCATAAAACTGTACGTCTAGAAAAGGCTAGAAACGAAAAAAAAAAACGTGGAGTAGGTAGATTGGCCTTGAGAGTACATGGTAAAACACCGATCGAAGGTGTACAAGGCGATGTGGGATGGTCCTCATTCGAGGGCAGGGAAGCTAGCAGTACGATCAAATTTGTGGGTGCCAAAATAAATATAGGCAGAACGATGGGCACGAAGAGTTCTTAGTAATTTACACATGAGAAGCTTCGATACAAAATGGAAAAAGCGGACTAGAAAACTTGAATCTAAATATATGAGCAATAGCAGGGTGGCGGATGAGAAGATAAATGTTAAGAAGTGAGTTGAAGAGACTGAGAGGGAAATATGGGAAGCAGGCATGCAGAGTAAATCGGCCTTGAAAACTTACAGATTGTTTAAGGGCATTACTAAAGGCCCTGTCACACTGAGGCAACAGTTGGACAACTCTATTCGGCAACACGGGGAAGTCGTGTTGCCGGCGACCCTGTCACATCGCGGCTACAACAACAATCGGGCAACATGTTGCTGTCGCCCGGCAACCGTGTTTCCCGATTTGTTGTCCGACAACCCTGTCACACCGCGCTGACGGCGAGGACAACACGGGGAACACTCCGCCATCTTGATTGTTAACCTTCGTTCATGTGCGGCACGGCGTCGCTGGAGATGTGACTCCACAAAGTGCTAGCGCGTTCGAAGGGCCGGGAATTACCAGGGTACGACATCAACCAGTGACTGTGATTAGAAAATTTGACACGGGGAATATTTTCCGCTCTTTATTTTATCGAAATGCTCTTCATTCGCTGACAAAGCAGGTAGCCCTAACCGAGGAAAGTGACATCGCTGATATATGCTTGGGATTTACGCCACCGTATAAAGTGTTTCTGTCCGGTTCTTTCATGCAATTCTGTAGAATTGAGTTAGCACCGGCAGTACCCCAAAGCGTCTTTTGTAGCGTGGTGCTGAGCTGAACTGACAGTGCTTCAAAACTGCGACACCGACACGATCGGCCTTCATAACAATTGGTGGAATAAATATTTTTCAACGCTGTCTACATGCCTACCGCCTGCTATGTGATCGCTTCAATTCCCCAAAACGTCCTGGGTATTTTTAAAACAAATCAGCTGTCTGGTAGCGGCTGTTTCCAAGTTCTAAGCATTAACAATCATGATCAGAGTCAGGCACGTATCCAGGGGGGGGGCATGGGGCCCGGGCACCCCCCGAAATCTTCGATTTTGCTGGGACCTCCTCTCCCCCTCCCCCTCATACAGCATTTTGTCATGGACGGGCCCCCCCCCCCCCCCCCCCCCCCCCCCCCCCCGAAACAAAATCCTGGCTACGTGCCTGATCAGAGTGGTCGTTTTAATGCTCCGATTTTTTGATCTTTGGTTTTCTGGATTATTTTTAGTATACTTTATTAGCGGATGAGTAGGCATGCAATTTTATTTCACTATCATTAATGTGAGCTGGTCTTTCGGCAGTTCTAATTTCAAAACCAGTCTGAACGTTCACGACCGTAGCTGTGACAATTTCGAAAATCGCTTTCCGTTACTGCGCAGCAAAAATATGAATCGAAAATATTTTAGCTGCACGCCAGCCCTAATTATTGTTAAATAACGTTTTCCAAGCCTTTATTTGAGTGAGACGTTATTGATAGGGCACTAGCTCTACCATCGAAGCTATTTATGTTGCCGTGTTGCCGGCCCGAAATTCGCTCAGTCAGCGATCAGGGCAACACACGTTGTCCAACACAAGTTGCTGCTGTTTTTGTTGCCGAAAGCTGTCATACCGAGGCAACATTTTAGTTGTCGTCCATGTTGTCCTCCTGTTGCCGCGATGTGACAGGTTTGTCGGACAACACGGGGAACGAGCAACAAGTTGCCCGACTGTTGGAAAACGTGTTGTGTTGCTGTTGCCGTCGTGTTGCCTCAGTGTGACAGGGCCTTAAGGAGCCTATCTTCGACCATTCGAGGGGGAGCTCCTTGTTGTTCGAGCCGTGGACGGGAGGGTTGCGGACTAAGACATATAGAGCTAGATATCAGGAATTCGCTACGGTGCGTTGAGCTTGTGGAGAGAAGGGGGAGACGGCTGAGCACTTGATACTTTACTGTAAGAGCTTGACCCTGTTGTAACTGAAGAGGCGACTAATTTAACAAACACATTGGGATTTAGAAATAGTGAGGGAAAATAGACATGGGGAAGATGAAGATAACCAAGCAGAGATTATCTGACTGGGTCGAAGGAAGGATAAATATTTTCTGATTCAATTTCGGGCGACCCGTAGGACGGAAGGTGTGTGCATCCGGTTGCATAGAGGTGCCTCTGTCGTACAGATTGTATATTGCTTTTAAGAATAAAACTCTGGTTTTATAGCTCTGTGTTAAATAAAAGTTATCAAAAAATGAAAGACGTTTACAACTTCCTGTTACGCCGAATTAGAGTGCAGTGCAGCTCTTGAGGAGGAGGGGAGGGTACGTACCGAGGGAAGGGTATGCCCCTCCTCCTCATCCTCCCTGTTCCTCCTCCTCCCGTCCTCCTCCTCTCCTCCTCCTGTCCTCCTCCCTTCGTCCTCCCCTCCTTTCCTCCTCCTCTCTTGAGTTATTTCGATTTTGCGATATACCGTGCTAAACAATCTGAGAAAGATATATATATATATATATATATATATATATATATATATATATATATATATATTGTGGACGAAGAGGGGAGAAGGTGATTATTAAATTTATTGCATTCCCTTCCCTTTCCCTTTCCCTAACTTTAATGCAATAAATTTAATAATCACCTTCTCCCCTCTTCGTTCACAATATTACTACGGCTGCACTTGTCAATCTTCACTCATTCCCATTATATATACGGTGCAGCCTGTCCCTATGGGGAGAAGTAGTTCCCTAGATATCCTGGAAGACGGGCCCTGTTCCGATATTTGCAAAGCTGAGATGACGTGCCACGTCACTGCCGCAATTCGGAACTAGCGCGGGCCTTAAATCAGCAACGGTTGTCGTCTACCCAGTTAAGCGAATTCGAAACTAATAGTACACAGAGAGCTGGCCAGAAATTGAGTCCGCCGAAACTAGTGGCCGGGATGGTCTAATCGGTTAAGGCGTCGCCCCGGACAGGCGAAGGTTGCGGGTTCAATCCCCGCTCCTGGCCCAATTTTTCGCCAGCCCTCTTTCCCTTTCCCTTTCCCTAACTTTAATGCAATAAATTTAATAATCACCTTCTCCCCTCTTCGTTCACAATATTACTACGGCTGCACTTGTCAATCTTCACTCATTCCCATTATATATACGGTGCAGCCTGTCCCTATGGGGGGAATTAGTTCCCTAGATATCCTGGAAGACGGGCCCTGTTCCGATATTTGCAAAGCTGAGATGACGTGCCACGTCACTGCCGCAATTCGGAACTAGCGCGGGCCTTAAATCAGCAACGGTTGTCGTCTACCCAGTTAAGCGAATTCGAAACTAATAGTACACAGAGAGCTGGCCAGAAATTGAGTCCGCCGAAACCAGTGGCCGGGATGGTCTAATCGGTTAAGGCGTCGCCCCGGACAGGCGAAGTTTGCAGGTTCAATCCCCGCTCCTGGCCCAATTTTTCGCCAGCTCTCTTTCCCTTTCCCTTTCCCTAACTTTAATGCAATAAATTTAATAATCACCTTCTCCCCTCTTCGTTCACAATATTACTACGGCTGCACATATATATATGTATATATATATATTCTGGTATTCTCGCTCGCCGCTTGTCCGGAGAAAGGAAATGTAATTCTCACATGTGGAAGCTCCACTCTGTCTAAGTTCTGCCGGTTTCAGGAAACAAGACAGCAGGATCAAGGCGGAAGAACAAGAGCGTTAAGCCTGGTTCAGACAGTTGTGTTTGGCTGCGTTTGACTGCGTTGCGGCTGCGAGAAACCAGGACATCCCTGATGCTTATATCGCGTGCCAAGATGATTCCTTGAATTGGATTCTACGCTTCATACGAAGCACAGATGTGCCGGTTACTCGCTTTCGGTTCTCGACGCAACGCAGTCAAACGCACTCAAAGGCAAGTGTCTGAACCGGCCTTAAAGGCCCCTACGCACATTAACGTTTGAGAGCGTTTGAGTGCGTTTGACTGCGTTGCGGCTGCGAGAAACCAGGACATCCCTGCTTCTTATGTCGCGTGCCAAGGTATTCCTCTATTTGGATTCTACGCTTCATATGAAGCACATAAGTGCCGATGACTCGCTTTCGTTTCGCAACGCAACGCAGTCAAACGCACTCAAACGTAGGGGCCTTTAGAGTCAACACCTTGACGAAGCACGTGATATTCTCCATGTCATCCTACTTGCTGTCGGCTCTGTCGAAGACTGCTCGGCGTTTTTGATTTCCTCAACATTAGTCTTGAGCGTGCTCCCCCGAGATGCCACAGCAGAACAGCGAGTTCACGTCCCTCGGGGCCGATGGGATTTTTTCTGCATGACTGGTAGAAAGTTCTTTTTTGTCTTGCACGAAATATTCGGTGAGTGCCGTAGGCGGTAAAAAGAGCTACCACAAACAAGCCGTTATAGACCTTGGCGGTACAAAATTTACCAATCTCGTCTGACGTACAACAGAGATCGATGGGTACAGCACAGACACGTACCGATGTAGATGGCCACTTGGATAACGAGTACACCACGTTTCATACGTGCCTCTCTGTAATTTATGAGTAGTGACATCACTTGCCTGCACAACGAGGAGCTGACATCTCCCCCCCTCCTCCTCCTCCTCCCTCCTCTTCCTCAGCGGGACCCTCGTGACGTCACGTGTGACGTCATTATAAGAAACGTCCCATGATGCAACGCACGGGTCACGAGTGAGACCCACAGGTTGCATTATGGGACATTTCCCATAATGGACCGCGCGGTTACGCCGACTGCGACGCCGACTGCGACGCCGACGGCGACGCCGACGGCGACGCCGCTCAAGCCTAAAACGGCCGCCTAAAAACTGCGCTAAAAAAAAAAAATATCCGCTGGTTAGGTGGTGCAAGCCGCCTCCCGATTCAACGGGTTCAGCCTCACCCATCCATCTCTCCAGTGACTACGTTTGGTGTGGGAAATTCGCAAGCCTTGTCTACTAGTCAGTATGGCTATGCTCCGTTTCAACATAACTTGGAAAATGACAAACGCGTACACTTCAGTGGCCTGTTCAGGCATACAGCATAGCGCTAACTCAGCGCAGTAGACACAGCACTGTCCGCTGCCATTTTTCTATTGAAAGTTTTTGAATGTCGCTGTGTACGTTTGAATTAGATAGCGGCAAGCTCTGAAACTTTGCAACCTTTTTGGAACCACTGGCGCCACATTTCGGTAGTGTCTTGTGAGCGTTCGGCGATGCGTAGTTTATTTTTGCTGAGAAAAAATAAAAACGAACAAAAACACACTCTACATTTCTTTTTTTTATATGATCCTTAACGCGCAGCGTTTCTGAAATGCCACCAGTGACAAAAAAAAAAATCCTTTATACATTTATACAATTTCAGTAGTTCCACAGACGGGTAGCGTGACAAGCGGCGATCTAAAAGAATGTGATGTCGTTGAGTTTTCTGATCTGTTCGGCCATGGCTTCGCGGATCTTCTTCTCGATGACGTTCTTGATCTGCACCTCAAACAGGTTGGTGAGCTCGGCCGATAGCTTGTTGAAGACTTTGCTCAGGAGCTTCAAGCCGTGCATGGCAACGGTCAGTCCCTTCAGTTGCTGGACCTTGAACTTGGTGAGCTCTAACTGGGTCCCGGGAGTCCTTCAGTGAAAAGAAAAAAAAAAACAAAGACCGAAACGAAAGTTACATCACTACACTTCGTTTCATCATTTGTCAGAGCGTAATCGCAGCTTCATACTTCATGCTTTATTGCACTTGAAAGAAAAAAAAAAAGAAAAAATGGGAATACGACAAACGTGCAAGTTCGGTGGAAAGGCGGAGGCCCATGAATAGCTTGGGAAACACAGGTCGTGGAGGGTTCTGAGTATCTCGTTAACACAATCGTTATCGCTATCACTATATTCATAAGAATTATCCACTCATCTCTATCGTAGTAGGCACGATAGCGGATCGGGAGCTCGTCGGTGGTACCACCGGCGGTCATTGCTTCACACCAGGCAATACACGCAAGTCTATGAGAGAAACACACAAAAGTAGAAGTACTGAAACTTGTACGTGGTTCGCGAAAGCCAGCATTTTCTGATAAGCTGCGATTACTATATCGAGTGCTTGGAGATAGAACTGGTATTTGTAAAGCAATCGTACGCCGAAAAAAAAAAAATGTGCCGGAGCATCACCGATTGTGCCGGCGTCGCTTGCTTTAGTTGCTAAATAAATGGCACGTTCAACAAATGAACGACACGCTCCGAGTTTTAGTTCACCGCAGAAACCCTAACTGCCGTTAAAAGTAAAGGCTTGAACCAAAAGTACTCCGTACAAGCGCTTGAAACGATGCGAATGTCCCCAGTAAAGGCCTTCTAACTTATCGTCTGCTATGGCCTAATGACTTCGAGATCGCGAACGACTTTACATTGACTCTCGGCAGCCCTTGTCTCATTGAACCGCATCACAGGTTACACCCAACAAAGTCGCCATCTTCGACCCTGAACCGCAAAACATTTATTTAAAATGATTGGGGTTATAACGCGTTTGATATTCGCGCCCATAAGATTAAATGTCGGTCCAGGAAAACACGATAAATGTTTGATCGTTGAGAACAACCTACATAAGGTAGGAAATTGCAATTTTCCACGTTTCTCTCATTGAGTACCATGCATTAGCTGGTGTCAGAGCCATAGATAGAAGAAGAGTTTGGCCAACAGGCGTGGTGTGCTCGTCAACAACGTCACTGACACGTCACGGGAACGCCGTGGCCACGCCACAGTTCGCCATCCTGGAGCCCAGCCGGCGTCGGGGCGCTATACTTGTTTTCTTGGCTCTCGGTTCTTTCCAACGTATAACTGTTTCATTTTGTTTTTAAGCAGTATTTATGGTGTCTCGTGCGTATTCAGTAACTACGGTAAGTTAGTTCCCTGTTACCTCGTCAATTATTCTTCCGTACGCTTGGTGAAACTAGCCCGTTCGTACGCATCGCGTAACTTCCGTGGTAGCCTCCTTTATAAACCCTTTTGCTGTTTACAAACATGAACAGCCTCTTGCGTCCCAAGCAACTTCCGGTCGCTCCGTCTTTGCAAGTCTGTCAAGCTTACCTATGTCGCCAGTGCTAGAAAGCATAAACGCTACACGCACATCAAAGTTGGAGATTTAACGAGGGCCCGCGGCTGGTCAATTTAACGTCTTGGAGGAGGCAAGTTGGTTTACGAGAGTATTCGAAAATATTTAACATATCTCGGGCTTCTTCGTTCTTTTGGCGTTCACCTGGAGAATTGGTGGTTAAACGTTTCATCGACATTTCAAACAGCGGTGTTAAGGTGGACTTTGTTCATACTTTTTATGAACCGGAAGTTCTCTGGGACGTCAAAGACTAGAACACCTCCTGGTGGCGTTTGCCATGAAAAGGGTCTATACTCTGACAATGCCTGCCCATTTTCTGGCTTCCTCATGCTTTAACGCCGTTGCGCCTGCTTCACATAATCACCGCCAGGGGCGCTATCTCCTGATACAGTGAAGAGGATTATTGTTTGCTGCGCACTGCTACGTAATAGACCGATCTCACCAGCCAGTTTGATTACGCCATGCAATGCATCGAGGGAACTTTAGTCTTTCTGCACGTGTGAAAACCTCGCCGGAGCTCTGCGCTTGTAAAGCACGAAACAGCACGAGACTTCTCGTGCATTAGCATTTGCCTCCTGTGAACTAACGTTATTGCGGTGCCACTCATGCGCCGAACGTTTGGTGAAATCGGTCTATTCCAATACTTCGGAACGCATATTTCATAGCGGGTGAGCAGAAAAATATTGTTGTAGAACATGAACGCTCGCACCGCAAAGTGCCACACCGCAAAGTGTGTTGTGCAAGACGAAGGCTCACACCGCAAAGGGTGTCGTGCAAAACGAAGGCACGCAAAAAGCAAGAAAGAAGAAGACGAGACAGTGGGTGTGTGAAGGACTGGACGCGGAATCTGGCGAAACAAAGCATTTGAATGACGTTCTGCCATAACATTATGTTGTTTCCAAAAGTGAGTGTGGTGTACTGAAGCGAGGCACGCACGGGCGCCACCCTAGAAGGGAAGAAGACGACGATGCCAGCTACAGTGTACAATTACCAGGGACTACCACGTCCAGCATAAATAGCCTTGCTACCTTAATACGAGTACTTATTACTGGCGACGAGACACTGAAGAACCTGCTGCAAAGCCATGGCTCACAAGGTGAGCATTGAGAAGTTCGTATCTACCGCTCCAAATGCTTGGATTGAATACATCGAACGCTTGAACAGCCTCTTCACCATTCGCAAATTTCACGACCTATAGGGGGCGCGCTGGCGCCTATCAAAATGGCTGTCATCTGGATGATCGTCGTAGAACAGCAGTACAAGGCGCGGTCTGTGACGCGTAAGTAATTCTAGTTTTGCTTTATACGAGGAGTATTAGAGCCTAATTTTACTTTTTCACCCCAGAAACATGTAGGCAAGCACCTTTCTTGTGAAGCCGATCATCCAGGAGCTATACTTCGTTTCAGCTTCGGTCCAGACGCAGCCAAAGCTACAAGCGCGAGCTCCGGGCTTTCAGCATCCCTGCCAAGCACGCGCGCTCGTGCAGTGCAAGAACTGTTCTAGGCCACATGCTCGCGCTTGTAGCATCGGCTGCGTCTGGACCGAAGCTGAAACGAAGTATAGGGAGCGCGATTCTCGCACCGCGGTACCACCATCGCAGAAATTTGCGAATTCACGAGATAGAAGACCGAGACATACGGCGAGCTGTGCCGATTGGAAAATGTGGACCAGCGGCATACTCTGTCAAGCGAGACCTCTGCTCGCCGGCGCTATCAGCGGCTACCAACTACGAGACCATCCTCGAACGGATGGAAAATTATTACTGTCCTAAACCACTGAAGACATTACAACGCTTTCGTTTCCACAAGCAGGAACAGCAAGAGAACGAGACCTTCGCTACATACGTCAGCGCACTCCGTCGGTCGGGCGAAACCTGCGAGTATGGCACAGTGCTCAATGAGATGATCTGCGACCAGATTGTCTATGGTGTGAAAGACACCAAAGTACAAGACAAACTTTTGGCTACGAAAAACTTGGATCTGCAAACTGCTGTGGAGCTGGTTACCGCTGCCGAGGCTGCCTCGCAAGGAACACTAGAGCTGCAATCGAGATCGTCGCTGCCCAGAATTGAGCCTTCCGGAAACACAAATGCTGAAACCCCAGGTTTAGACTCCTCGATCGTCAATGCTGTCCAGCGCAGCTCTCCTCGAAGACCTACGCAATCAAGCTCTTGTTTTCGCTCTGGAGGTCAGCACTCACCATCCAAATGTCGGTTTAAAAGCGTCCTTTGTCGCTACTGTAACAAGCTGGGTCATATCGAGAAGGTCTGCATGACCAAAGACAGAGAGCAACGACAACATCCACAAGCAAGGTCGAACGAGTCTCATGCAACACACGCGGTGCAGGAAGGTCAAGTTGAAGACCCACCTCGCTTTGAGGTGTATGCGGTGGAAAATAAAACTGTGCCTCCGCACATGGTGATGGTGACTCTCAACGGAGTTCCTCTATCCATGGAAGTGGACTGTGGAGCTGCCGTATCTATCATCAGTGAGGACACTTACAAGATGCTGGGAGCAGGGATGCCTCCCCCGTTGACAAAAGATAACCATTTGCTTAAAACCTGGACACAGCAGTACCTAAGCGTACTGGGTAAGATAGAAGTTGACGTAGAATTAAGAGGCCACACCGCTACACTTCCCTTGTTTGTTGCCAGCGGAGGACAGGCTAGCCTTCTCGGGCGCGACTGGTTTGGTAGTCTGGGCATTGATGTCACAGGAGTCAACTCCTTACGGAGCTCCCAGCTGCTTGAACTTTTTCCCGACGTTTTCGCAGGAGACCTAGGAGCCCACAATGGTGAGCCCAATTCCAATAGCAACGAACGCTACGCCGAAGTTCCTCAAGAGTCGGCCCGTTCCGTTCGCTCTTCGGCCTGCCATTGAAGCGGAGCTAGAAAATCTTGTAAAACAGCAAATACTGGAGCCTGTCAGAAATAGCCGGTGGGCTACACCAATCGTGCCAATCATCAAGAAAAATGGCAAGCTGCGTCTTTGCGGTGACTACCGTAGCACTATAAACCCGTTTGTGATTGCTGAGACTTACCCGCTTCCGACCATCAATGACATTCGATCCACTTTGGCTGGAGGCGTCATCTTTACAACACTGGATTTGGCTCAAGCATATCAACAGCTCCGGGTGGATGAAGCGGCTGCTGATCTAATGACCATAAGCACGCATAAGGGGCTGTACCGCGTACGCCGCCTAGCTTTTGGAGTTACTTCTGCGGTCGCGATTTTTCAGCGCTTCATCGACACACTTCTGTCAGGAATCAGAGGTGTAATTCCTTATCTTGATGACATTCTGATTACAGGAAAAACCATCACGGAGCACGATGAACGCTTAAAAGAAGTCCTGCGGCGACTCTCGGAGGCCGGGCTTCGCTTGCAAAAGGAAAAGTGCGTATTCTCCTCTGCCAGCATCACATACCTAGGCTACAACATAGATTCGAGTGGTATTCGGCCAACCAAAGAAAAGGTAGAAGCAATCCGCGATGCTCCAACACCACGTAATATCACCGAGTTGCGAGCATTCTTGGGAATTCTAAACTTCTACGGTTGCTTCCTCCGAGACCGCGTCGGAGTATTGGAAGCGCTAGATCAACTGCTGTCCAGCGGAGGAAGGTGGCAGTGGAGCAAGGTCCACGACGAAGCATATTTCCGAGCGAAACGGCTTCTCCAGAGCGACAGCTTACTAGTGCACTACGACTAAGCTCTGCCTCTTTCGCTTGCCTGTGACGCTTCTCCGTATGGTGTGGGCTCTGTCCTTAGCCACACCATGACAGATGGACGAGAGGCACCTGTGGCCTACTCCTCGCGAACACTAACTTCTACTGAACAAAAATATGCTCAAATAGACAAGGAAGCCCTTGCTATTGTCACGGTAGTCAAGAAATTTCACCAGTTCTTGTATGGGCGTCATTTCTTGATCTACACAGACCACAAGCCTCTCCTGGGACTGATGCACCACAACAAGCCCATGCTACTAGTCATATCTCCGCGGATGCTACGATGGAGCCTGATCTTATCAGCCTATGACTACGAGCTAGTTTATTGTCCGGGAAAAGAGCTCACTAATGCAGATGGACTTAGTCGTGTACCGCTGACAACTACTATTGGAGAAGTCTCTGGAACACCCATGAATTGCTTGCTCTTAGAGGCGTCGCCAAACCCTCCACTGAATGCACAGAAGATTGCAGAGAAGACCCGTCATGACCCGGTGTTATCAAGGTCTTGTCATGCGTATTGAACGGTGGGTCAACCCTGCCATCCGACGAGAGTTTCCGGTCCTTTTCTCAAAGAAGGTACGAGTTATCAGCTCATAAAAACTGCCTTCTCTGGGGCAGTCGTGTGGTGGTACCACCTGCCTGTAGAAAGGAAACGTTAACACTGCTTCACAACAGCCACCCAGGTATCGTGCGAATGAAAGGTTTGGCTCGTAGCTATGTCTGGTGGCCCAAAATGGACTCGGAGATCGAAGACACGGTCAAGCTATGCTCTGTTTGTCAAGAGTCCCGCCATGCTCCTGCGAAGGGCCCGACGATTTTTTGGGAACGTACAACCAAACCGTGGTCTCGCATTCATATCGACTTCGCTGGACCTGTGTATAATAAGACGTTCCTCATTGTCGTAGACAGCTATTCAAAGTGGCTGGAGGTCGTGCAGATAGCCTCAATGACAACGTCATGTACGGTACGCCACCTTCGTGCTTTGTTTGCCACGCAGGGGCTTCCAGACGTCATTGTGTCGGATAATGGTGCGTCTTTTACGTCAGCAGAATTCGAAGAGTTTTGTTCCCAAAATCAGATCCGACAGGTTCGTGTCGCACCCTACCATCCGAGCTCCAATGGACAAGCCGAAAGAATGGTACAAACGGCGAAGGAAAACCTTCTTCGTGTGAATTCCAACGACTGGTCGCTGCGCCTAGCGAGAATGTTATTTGCTCAACACTCAACTCCTCACTCTGAAACTAGGAAGACTCCAGCAGAGCTTCTGATGGGCCGACAGATCACGACTGCGTTGAATCGACTGCACCCAGACCTGGACGCTGATTTCAGCGCACGAAATGAAGATTCCTACAGGAATCAAGCTTCTGTTGACAGATTGCGGAGCTATAAACCAGGTGACGAGGTGTATGCCCGAAATTTTGCATCTGGACCTACTTGGATTCCTGGCAGTATAGAAGCTGTTACAGGCCCAAAATCTTACATTGTAGAAACAAATCAAGGACAGTTTTGGCGTCGCCACATAGACCAGCTACGCGCTCGTACTTCGGCTACTGTAAGTGGATCCGGTATTCTTGAATCCAGCTCATCGCCGACGCTGCCTTCTGTTCTGCCTGCTTCCCAACAGAGTTCAGAGCCAAACATGCCTCAGCGGCGGGTCTAACCTCAACCATTGCCCAGGCAAGAAGTGAACACACCCCAGTGGCAATCCTCACCTCAACGGAGGCCAAGGCAGGAAACAAACGCGACCCCTCGGAGGATCTCACCTCAACAGTCACCCAGACAAGAAGCCTTAGCCACTCCAACAACACCAATACGACGTCCAGCTGAAACATGGCAACTTCCAAGAGCGGATGCGTCATTGGGAGAACCAAGTATTTCGAGTGACGGAATCGCAATTTCTGTCCCAAATGAACATGCATCTATTCCAACACAATTAAGACGTTCCGAGCGCGCCAGGACGCGTCCACGGTATCTTTCAGACTTTGTGTGAGTGAGGGAGGAGTGTGGTGTACTGGAGCGAGGCACGCACGGGCGCCACCCTAGAAGGGAAGAAGACGACGATACCAGCTACAGTGTACGATTACCAGGGACTAATACGTCCAGCATAAATTGCCTTGCTACCTTAAAACGGAGGAGCAGGTAAACGTTCACTGTGTCGGAACAGCGAACACAGAAAGTTTGTATTGCTGAGGTCACGGACCCGGCGAAAAGCAGGTGAAGAGGAGTCGCAACGGTCAGGGTCACCTGGTGTTACAAACGATAAAAAGTCCCCTATAACCAGTGTGGAAGGTGGCTACGGTGGAAAAAAACATTTAGGTGATGATCCTCTGTCCGACGCGGCGACCACATTATGTTCGGCGCACCGAGCGCTTCACTCGCACGGGGATAGATGGCTCCCAAGTATCGGGTCCCTCCCAAACCAACCGCTCCGGTTGTTACTCCCAGCGGTGGTCCCGCATTCCTTCGCTCTCCGCTTCTTGTTGTACCCACGGTGGAAGAAACACATTTAGGTGATGATTCTGTCCGACGCGGCGCAGACTTTAAGTTCGGCGTACCGAGCGCGCTTCCCTCGCACGGGGATAGGTGGCGCCCAAGTATAGGATCCCTCCCAAACCGACCACTCCGGTTGTTTCTCACAGCGGTGGTCCCGCATTCCCTGGCCGAGCGCTTCTTGTTGTACCTCACCGCCGCCACACTACCACCAAGTCGCCAGAGTTCGTAAATCTGTGTTCGCTTCCTTCTTCTTCTTCTTCTTCGGTTTTAGGCTCACCTTCGTGCACGATGGTGGTACCTGTCTGGGGGATCGGTGGCCGAGTGGGCTACCGCACATCAGCTCGGAGCACGTGGAGCGAAAGCTCGCGCTGCTGAACCAGGGATCCTGGGTTCAATCCCCATCCCTGCCCGTTTCGATCTGGATAAGCATCGTACCGGCGTGCGGTCGTGTATCACTACTGCGTGGTGCACGTTAAAGACCACAGGCTAGCGGTTGTACTGCACTGGCTAAATTACTTATCTACAGTGGGTAACAATGTCGCCATGCTCTGGCAGACTAACCTTCTGCTGTATAAACAACTAACGACTAATTTGACTTTTTCTTTTTTTGTGGCACCTGTGATTCACACAGCACCAAAGCAAAACAGGAGGCCAGCCACTGACCGCACACCACCACCACACCACCACACCGCGAAAAATGCGAGCATGCTACGCCGCTGACACCGTGACAGCCCTGGAGGGACCACATACCTCAGCGCACTCCACGGCGGCGCGGAACTAACTACTCCTGGTTCGAGGCTAGCTCCGAACACGATCTGGTCGCTCGCTCCCCGCGGGAAGAGCGGCCAGAGTCATCACCTAAATGTGCTTCTTCCACCGTGGTCAGGGCTCACGTTTCGTAATGGCGTACTGTGCCTGCCGTCAGGCACCCGTCGCTACCTGGAACTGCGAGAGAGCGGGGCAGGTCAGCCATTCAAACAGCACCGAAAGATGCCGTGGAAGGGCATATAGGCTGATCGAGCTTTGACGATGGGGAGGCCCGAACCAAGATGGGCTTTGAGTGCTTAGGCTTCACTGCCGAGGCTTCACTCAAACTACCATCAAGGAAGGCTTGTCTTGACAGGCCTTTTTAATGTCCTTTGCAAAAAGGTGCCTACTCCATACTTTGGAGCAGCAGATTCCTCAAAATGGGCTTCAGTCACTTTCTATGGTTCCGGGTGTTGCTTGGGGTCTCGGGAAATGACAGTACCGGACCTAAGCACCTGCGAGTCCGCATAAAACGCGATAAAAATCATGGTAAAAAGAAAAACAAAGAAATTGCCTAAATGCGACCCACAGCTACCAAGTCAAATGCCCAAAATCGCACCAAGAATAAAACAACAGCAAGAACGCGCACGAGAGACGCTTAATCACTTTGTTCACGTTTTGTTTTCTTTTTTTTACATTGGGAAGCAACGTACCCTCGTGGAGGTAGGTGGAAACTGGCGATTTGGCAGGCATTATCAGTATACAGAAGGCTATTTCTCGGTGCGTCGCGAAAACTTCGAGATTTTGTTTTAGCTAATTTCTTCTGTTTTCTGAGCGGGGCACAACGACACGTTTTATTTTGTAGCTGACGAACGTTCGGTAGAATTTTCAGATTAGCCAGCGAAGACTGGATGTCACTGCTTGGAGAATGCCATCGTCACACAATATACTCTAAAATTAACCTTTGTTTGAAAAGTGTACGTTAGAATGTAAAATAAGCTAAAGCCGTTTGTGTGAAATGTTCGTTTTAGGGAACTTTATTTAATATTTAATGTAAGTTTTTTATTATGCCTACGAGGGGAGCGCAATACAGGTTTTGACAATTAACTTTTTTTTTTTTCCTGGTAGATAACACCCATTTAGCGGTCGGTAGCTACGTCGACCTTTTCGTTCCTCTAGAGACGAATGCACTCGTTCAAGAGGCGTGGAAGCCTTTCAATTTCGCTTTCGAATGACTAGGCCGAAGAAAAATTATTAGACCTATACAGACAGTCTGCACCTCGCCACTGATCCAAGTCAAGCATAGTGTTCCGTGTCGCAGTGCAGACCGTGTTTTATGGTCCAGTCATATTTTCAGCCTAATCATTCGCCGATATGTCCCCCGTGGATCGCTGCGACTATATAGCTCTTCCAAATGCTTTTCCGGAAAGTATACGCTTCAGGTTTCTTAAGGTTGTATAAAGGGTGCCAGAAATGAGCTTCTATCAGACCTACATATCGAGTCGTAGAAACTGTCGACCTACTGAGCAAGTCCGAGGAGTATCCGAAGGTCTCGGACGTTGACGTCCACCGTGACCGCCTGGCCGAAGCCCATGACGCGGACGAGTCCCACGAAGCTGGAGTTGAGGGGCCCAGCGCCCAAGTCCGCCTTGATGTCGATGCCGCATTCCCCGACCTCGAAGCGGCAGTTGCCCGTTCTGGTCAGGCTGGGCAAGCCCTCCAGGATGCCGCGGTAGAGGCTAACCTGCCCGGAGATCTTCGCGATGACGTTGGACTTGAAGGTGTGGACGATGTTCGGCAAGGACACCCTGTCGATGGCCCTGGACTTGGCTACAGACGAGAGGACCTTGTCGAAGAGCGTGTTGGTGAAAGTGTTCAAGAGCTTCTCCTGAACCTCGGAAGTGGTAACTTCAGAAAAAAGAAAAAAAAAAAGTAAGATTGATGAAGGAAACAGGTCAAAATCTCAGCCGAGAAAGTCTCATTACTAAAGCCACGCCACAGAGCTAATAGGACACAAGACAGTCTACAGAGACTGAGGCGTGTCTGTCTCTTCCTTGTATGACAGTACTGTCTGCAGGAATAGATGTTGTGAGCATGTAGAAAGAAAACATTCTCTAAACATTCTTGAGGCATGTCGCAGATAATTTCTGTCATGACTGCGGAGAAATCCGTGCTTTTTGTATCATGTATGAACAGTGTGAACCCCAGGCTTTAGGTCAGCATAGTGGGAACACGTGAAAAGGAAGCTCCCGTGCCTTCTGAATCTCGGGCACCAAGTCCAGGAAAAAAAAAAATATCAACTCCGGATGAAGTGCAGCTGTGTGTATATGTTCTTTATAAATAAAGATAAAAAGAAAACAGAATTTTTTTTAGAAACCAGGGGGGTGATTATCTATTAATGCGATAGCATTTATCGTTGCACACACGAACCTAGGTGTTCGGTCTCGACGACCAGGAACTGGAGCACATTTATTTTATTTTTCCGCTAAATGTAGCGGGGAAACTGAATTGGTGCATGGGTCACGTGACGTCAATATTTCCGCTATATTTATCGGGGAAACTGAATTGGTGCATATGTCACGTGATGACAATTTATACGCAAAATTTAGCGGAAACTTTTACCGCCAAATTTAGCCAGGGGAGTATTTGAGACCAGGTACCAGATAGACATAAATCTGGTATGAGTAGCTTATTAAAAGAGGGAGTTGGAATTAAAGCGATATGATAGTAATGCAGAGATCTGTAAAGAAAAAAGCGCAGGAAACCCCAACTAATGGCTTGAAGCGCCACAGCCAATTTGCAAGGAGTTCCAAGGACGTTTTGTAAGGTGTACCAGAACGGAGAGGTGCGCTGTCTGGCAGCCGTGAGTGTGTCGCGATGTGCAAGCACGGCGTTGAGGGCGCTGTGGGGCAGAGAGCGTTGGAGCCCCTCTATCCTGGGGCTAGAGAGCGCGGCCAACCGACGGCTGACAGAGGCCTGACGGTCGCAGCAAAGATGTGTTATTGACCCGTTGCTCTGGGGCAGGGGGCGCGAGCGCGTCCGGAAGATTTACGCAAGACGCGACCAGGTTATGCTGGCTGCATCATTCGTGTGGCGCTGTAACGTTCGATTTTGCACGTGCCACGTTCGAATACAAGCAGCTGTCAGCATCTGTAGATGTGCGGTAACAAAACGTATAAAAAAAGTAAAAAATAAAAGAACAGAATTATGCAGTTTGCGGCCGCGGCGTCCCATTAAACATTCCTTTCATCTTTGCTTTCTTTCACAGCTTCCGCGAGCACGTATATTTTACTTTACGTGACAGCGAAGCCAATGCTACTCGCAAAAGCGCGTCCTCCTGAACGATGCTCGCACTGCACGATCCCGCGTGCTTGGGAGGGAAGCTGAAAGCTCGCAGCTCGCTCTTGTAGCCTCTGCTACGCTGGCACTTAGAATGAAACAGAGCCTAAAAGACCGTGGTGGGGAAGCGTATTGATGCATGTTCGAAACGCGAGCCAAAGATTCTATTTTGCTCAACTGGAGCGCTGCTCAAAACTTGAGAGCTGCGGGCCTATTCGGCGTGAAAATTGTCGTATTTTTCGTTTGTTTCTGTGGCCTCCGTTGTGAGAAATAATAAGTTACATCCTATCCTACACTCTCGTGAGAAAACCTGACTTGTGCGAGCGGCAGAAGCTTATATTCAAAGCGCAAATGCCGTTTGGAACAGGTCAGTTACTTACATATCCTCGCGTCTTTAATTTTCTTTTTTTTTTCTCATTTTGTTGGTATAGAAAAGTAACTGTGCGCCTCACCTTACATGCCAGCATCAAGAAAGAAAAGTTTGAGTATGATGTGATACGCGATGCTTTCCCCTCCACTTTAGTTTTAAAGCACTTTATATATATATATATATATATATATATATATATATATATATATATATATATATATATATATATATATATATATATATATATAACGTCAGTCTTCCTGACGAAGGCCGGACTCCGGCCGAAACGTCAAAGATTAAATCGTCCGTTGTTGCTGTTTTCACCAAGGGTTTTTTCTTCCCAGTTATATATATATATATAAATATATATAAATATATATATATATATGGCTGATCATTTTGCAGTTTTTTTTAAACGGAAACTGAAACGGTCGTGTGTTTGAGAAAAATTACAAACATTGTCTTAATTTTGACACCAGGATCATGTATATCGAGATTATTCTTCAATTCGGTGCACGATGGCTGCGGAAATTAATTTTCAAAGTACCACTGAAGCCCCTGCTTTCCGAGGCGTGACATCATATTAGGAGTTTTCGGAATCGCCGCTCTCGCGCATCTTCTGCGCCTGTCAAAGCTATGCACGCGCACTCTTGCTATTTTCAAAAAAGGTCAGAAAGAGACGTCACGACTGGTGTCCGTGCGGGGGAATATATCTGGCATGCTTGCAATTGCACGCGCTGCCCACACGACCGACACGCGCTTGATAGCCCAAAGGTCCAAGTATGACGTCTCGACTGGTCGGGTGTTTTAGATGCGGAGCATCTCTTGCTCGGGTCTATGTCCCGCGGCGTCGGCGTTGTAGTCGGCACTCGAACTACGCACGCGCAACTCTCCTCCTTCCCTCCCTCCAACAGCTGCGCGTTACTCTCTCCGCTCTCTCTCTCTACCAGCTGCGTGCACTGCGCGTGCGTTCGCTTCTCCTCACACCGCGCGCGCACGCGCAACCCTCCTCCTCTAGTCTCCTCTCCTTTAAGTGTGAAAAAAAATAAACGGCGAGCGGCGAGCGTTCCAAGTTTCTCTGCCGCGAGCCGCGACGAAGGCTCGCGTAGGGGGTAACGCTAGGGCAGTCGGTGGCGCCATCTCTCGACGACAGCACGCAACTGACTCTTTCCTCGGAACCAACACGATGCTCCGCATCACCCCATGGTTCCCCTCGGGAAGATGATGTAATTTTTTCGTGTTTTCTCGCATTTAGTTACATATTCGGGGGAAACGAACGTGATATTCAGATTCACGGAATAAAAATACGCCACAATTCACTTCAAAAAGTGTTTCATGAACTCCCTTTAAATACCTAGTTTTTGTTCTGGTGTCAATGCTTATTTTTAAGGCGAAAGCCTTACTTGTCCCATTACGCGAAAACGCGGCGGCGTTGGGCCCGAAAAATGGTCACACTAATACGTCATCAAGCACACGCCTCAAAAATAAAACACAAAGAAGAGTAAAGCGACGCGGATGCCTCGTCACGGAAGCCTGCGGGGGCGCTCAAGGTCAAAGCAGACGCTCCTCAGAAATAAAACGCAAAGAAAAGCACAGCAACGCGGATGCCACGTCATGGAAGCCGTCGTGAAGCCGACGGGGTTTGCCGCGTCTGCGCAGTAGGGGAGCGTGACGTCACCACAGCAGCGCCATGTGAAAAAGGAAGACGTGGCACGCTGCTTGTAGAAATGCACTACGTGAAGGAATGTTTCCGCATTCCTATACTTAAACACTCTTAAGTGTTTCTGCCATTGTTTTTTTGTGGCATGGAATAGCAAAACCGAGTTTTTGTTGATTTCTGCAATCTCGGCCAAAGCTCATAGACCAGGGAATGTCTGAATTAACTTCATCTAGTGAGCATGCATCATATCAGAATAAACGCCAAGACTGGCAAGATAAATAAAGCAGCTCCAATTGCTGTCTTTTTCCCGCTTGGAGGAATTTGTTTTCTCTGGCATGTCACACACGTCACACAATTTTCTTGTTTTGTTTTTTTCATCAGAGAGATATGCAATCGCGTGACGCAGTATTTTCTTTTTAATCAGGCGATCTTATTTTGCGTACAGAGAGGCGTCGCGCGGCGACCGAAACAAGGAGTGTTTCTAATAATAATTGGGGTTGTGTGGATATTTAGACAGCTTGTAGTTGGTCAGCCATTTCAAAGTTGCGACGAGTCACTCGCTGTAGATGAGCAATTTAGCCAGTGCAGTAAAACCGCTAGCCTGGGGACTTTAACGTGCATCACGCAGTAGTGATACACGACCGCACGCCGGTACGATGCTCATCCAGATCTAAACGGGTAAAGCCTGGTTCAGACAGTTGCGTTTGACTGCGTTTGACTGCGGTGCGGCAGCGAGAAACCACAACATTCCTGCTGCTTATATCGCGTGCCAAGATTATTCCTTGAATTGGATTCCAAGCTTCATACGAAGCACAGATGTTCCGGTGACTCGCTTTCGGTACTCGACGCAACGCAGTCAAACGCACTCAAACGCAAGTGTCTGAACCGGCCTTAAGGGTGGGGATCGAACCCAGGATCCCTGGGTTCTGCAGCGCGAGCTTTCGCTCTACGTGCTCCGGGCTAGCCCACTCGGCGACCGATCCCCCAAGGAGTGTTTCTCTTTGCACGTGTTGTGACCCACGTCGCACTCCGGCACAAAGCACTACCGCTCTGTCTTTTTTTCGCACTATTTGACATCGCGGTAAGTCCCTTGTCTCTTCGGCAGACCTATATCAGTCACACAATATTGTATCGCTTCACACACAACAGGAAAAAAGAAGAAATAGTCACACCAACACGCCCCAAGCCAGCTTCGCTAAACGCTGCCCGACCGGCCTCATGGCCCCGCTATTGGGTGCCTACATGTCTGTCTGTCTGAGGGTGAAGACATCCATTGTTGCCCTGAATGTGCCAGCGCGTGACGCTCTCGCGCACTCGGTGCGTGACTTGGGGGCGGTAAAATGGCGTCTATGCATTAGCCAAAGCTACGCGCTCGAGCGGAGTGACACCGGATAGCGCGCGCTTCAAAATGCATAAAGAAACTATTGGGAGGAAAAATGGCTGAGATGTCACCACTCAAGCAAAAGCGCGCGTGTGTATGAAATTTGAACGCACTCTACCCCGCTATGACTGGCAGCGCCACCCAACGCTCCTGCGGCAGAATTTGGCCACTCGGCACCTCGCTCTTATCGCTTTTATGGAGTAGCCGACGCGGTCGGCACACCTCCCAGTTTTAGTACATCCTAACGGAGGTACCAAGGTGTGACAATCACCTATACCCTTTTTTGTTCTCTTCGAAATACCAACCACTCCATTACTTTGGTATTATATAAAAGTGAACTATCTCTCATAAAGTTTGAAATAAAAATTACTGTAAGTACCTAATGTCTACCAGGTACAGAGCGCGACGCAGTCAGTTAGACGACCAGGAAATTGTCGATCTATTTCCTATCAGTTTGTTGCAATCGAGGGGTTGTTATAAAACGTATACCACCGTCGGTCAATAGAGCCAGTCCGGGAAAAACAGTAATATTATAAATTTGGTAATTATCAACACCCATAACCAGTGTTGTAGGCATTACCGAAAAAAAGTAACGAAATACATTACTCGTTACTTGCGAATAAAAGGAACCCGTTACTGTCCTACGTTAACTCACAATAGAGAGTTTTAAAGAACCGTTTTTGCACATCCGATACGGTACGATACGCCGTCCGGTACGAACTGTGCATGCGCTACAGCAGAAGAGACTCACATGCGCTGTTGGAACCAGACGGCCCATCGTACTGTATCGGACGTGCAAAAACGGTTCCCTAAAGCTCCCTAATAAAAGGAACGCGTTCCCATTACCATTACCTATAAAAAGTAGCGCGCGTTACTTTTGCGTTACCTTTTACTAATTAATTAGCACGTTTTACTGTTTTGACGTTACATGTATGCATAACCACCTTATTTTAAAAAAATCATTATGTTTATGCACAAATTGAACACTCTAATAATCCGCGTTCCGCCACTGCTAGCTTTGCGCCTGCTGCACGAGGGGTAACTTTGGTGCGCCCCCGAGTTTCCCACGAGCTTCAAGTCGTTCTAAAAAGAGTTGATTAAGTGGTTTTCGATGACGATCAGTAAGTCTCTGATTGGAACCATTTGTCTATTTTCACTAATTGAAAAGTGAATTAACGAATTTTAATTAGTTAGCCGACTTTAATAATTAATTTTAGCCGATCCGGTCTAATTTCGATATAGAATCCTGTAGCATGTGTGATATTAAGAGACATTTTCTATCAAAGTAATTATGTGATTACACTGACTCCCTCGTAGGTGTTTTTCTTTCTTTTTTTTTGTTTGCTCCTTGCTTTGATATTAGGAGATATGTTTCTATCGAAGTAATTATATCATTACACTGATTCCCTTGTAGGTGTTTTCTGTTTGCTCTTTGCCTTTATTGTTTTTTTTTCCTTTATATAATTTCTTGTGTGTACTTATGCAACCGCTGTGTACCTGTGGGGGGCTGAAGACCAGTCAAGCTGCTTAGACAGCTTTTTTCCTCAGCTCCCACCATATTTATATGGTAAATAAGCTATTATTATTATTGTTATTATTATTATTATTATTATTATTATTATTATTATTATTATTATTATTAGTATTATTATTATTAGTTATTATTATTATTATTAGTACTTATTGCAAAGATTAGCCACCCACACAACGTCCCACTGTCCGTATAATCAACCGTAGCTGAGATGGTCGACGTCGATACTGAAAATCGCAAGCAGAATCGGACCAACTGAATTAGGCCATATCAGTGCATCTTTTACGGAGCCTGCTTACCAACCAGGTGTTTACCAACCTTCAAATTTAAGTCTTTGAGGCCTTTTTTCGTACCGGGCCAACATTTGGTCTAATCGTCTAAGAGAGCAGACGACAAGCAGAAACGTTTGAAAGAGCAGACGACAGTTCGAACAATGTTCGAATTAAGATGGTCCGCACAACTTGACGGTTTTCTGGATGTTGGAACAAAACAAATAAATCTAATGACCACAAGTATCCGTGAATTCCCCAAAGTGCTTCCCGCCCAAGCTCGTTGTCTCAACACACAAAGTTGTGACACTTTTGGTACGGCCCCAGGCGCGGCGTTTTGACGAGAAGGCAGGTTTTTGTCTGGTTCCTTTCAAAACAACGCAGGAATACACGTCTGGCATGGGGACGCCCACAGCTCCAGACCGGAAGGGCCGATAACTCACCTGCACAAACCATATCAGTGCATCTTTTACGGATTTTTTGTAATAAATCTGTTCGAATTAAAATGGAACACTAGGGCCTCTAAGCTCGTCAAACACAAAGTTGTGGCCGAAGTTGACGGAGCGCAACGATTGGCCTATCACGACAATGATTTCGCGCTTTTTTTTGTTTTTTTGCCGCCGTCCAATCGCCGCGCTCCGTGAACTTTCGGCTCCAACTTTGTATTTGACGAGTTTATTGCCCCAGGTATATTGGTCCTTCGAAGCCACCAGGCAAGTGTTTTTTGATCATACGTTACAGGTGATGGTTTACTCTATTTTACTTAATCCGTGCTACTGATACTGGAATGTTACAAGTGTAAGTTCTTAAGCGTCTAAGCTGCTTTAATATAAGAGCTTGCACGCGGGGCCTGGGTTACCAGGAATTTGACCTGGTACTCGTAACTTCCGCTGCGGTTGAACATAAGATAGAATTAACACTAGGTATTGACTGACTACCACTGCCTGAAGAAAAGCCCTTAGTTTTCTCAACCTCCAGCGCTACCCCGCTGATGTTTTTTCTAAATATATTACCTAGTGCTTGCAGTAAACCAAAAATGTTTTTTTTTTTTTACTTTTTGAGTAAGTATTCTTACCGTTCTTGCAGGTATTAATGTCTTGAGCGATGACAGCGCTGCAAAGAGCGTAGAAAACTGCGAGAACCTTCCACATGGCCCCTATTTAAAATTCTTCGGAGTGTGTTAGGGTTCTTGTACCTGCAAGGGCGTGTATGGGATCAGGTCAGAACGAAGGGTCTTTGATGAGTTTGTCCTTTAACAGAATGTGAAATACAACATAACTCCACAACTTTAAACTCGCGTAACTTGCGGAGATACGTTTTCTGTACAGAGAGCTTCCGATTTCTTCATAAATGTACGAAAAATGGATGCACAAATTGGTATACGTATTCTTCACAACGGATGAAACCTCAAACAAATGACACTCCAGATATTCGATCGTCCCAGTTAATAAATCGATAACTGCATCTCTCAGCAGCGCGTGCGTTTAAACAACGTTATGGAAAGCGGTCAACGAGACAGTGGCACCGCAGTGCAGCTCCTAGCAGAGTCATTTTGCACGCACATCGTTTGCACTACGGACAGCAGGAACAGTGTCAGTCGTAATTTCTAATCAATGTCAGCTTACCCGAGCGTCACGCTGAACAAGACTTGGGGCCACAGTCGGCGCTAACTTTATTTATACTAGAGAGGTGGAAACCCCATTGAACACAGCCGCGATAAGATCACTTCCAGACTCGGTCCACAAGCGAGATAAAGGTAATCTGAGAAAGTAAGGTGCGAAAAATACTTGAGATATAGATTTTATCAATCACTGACAACAATGGATGTCGGATCGTGGTATGTTACCGGACCATTGTCTAACACAAGAGGGTGTTTCCAGGTCAGAACATGCAGTAGTGCAGAAATGGCCAAAATTACTTTCAATATTGTAATAAAATTACGTAACAAATAACTTTTCTAAAACAGCGAAAATATAATTAAATTACATTACAAATTACAGCTGACATTACAGTACAATTACTTTCCGAAAGCTATGAAATTACTTTGACATCCCTTTTTAATACCTCGAGGCAGTAATTCGTGCTTATTTCATTTACAGTATATAAGCCAGAACTCCGATCTTCCTATTTACACCGTAACATAACTCATGCGCCCCAACGTGAACCATACTGAAAAGCCATTCCGCTGGCGCCCACGACGGAAGTGTTAACCATGAGGTATAGCTTCTTCTTTTGACGTGACTACGAGACAGACGACTCCCGATTTCGCTGTACGTTCAACGGTGAAGGTTCTGAATTAAAGTAAATTGTGATATGATTCCTTTTTTTATTATTATTATGAAGAAGTTATATTCTGTGTCAGAAACTCAAGCCAGGCCATGGGAGCTGGTTTTCGTGAAAAGTCCTCATGTGAAACGTTTCCCTTCCGACTCGGGCGTCTTATCATCATTTTCTCTCAAGTGCACTTGCTGACGCATTCCCGCGCGTTCCTCTAAAGGTGTCTTGTTCCAAGACACCCGAAGAGCCCTAGTTATTTCGTGTCAGCTGGACAAGGGGGCTGGATATTTGCTGGGTCACGGCCGCTCGATTCCGAGGGGCCATGTCTGAGCAGAAGCGTCGTTAATTGAAAAAGGGGATAGCGCGAGCTCCCTAAAATGTGTACTTTTCCAAAATAGGAGTGGAAATATCTGCTCGCTCGCTTATTCTCGACTAAACTCCCCAAGAAAAGGCAGAGAGGCGTACCGCGAGCGGCACCTGCTTTGCTCGCGTCCCGTCTTTTCCGACTCAAAGAAGTAACTTTACTTGCCACACAAAATACGAAACGTTCTGGGGCCTTTGGCAATGCATTCGGGATTAACTACTTATTCCGGTCGCTTACGGTTTGACCTTGCTTGACGAAAGAGCAAGAAGGCTGGGGATCTGGGTGTTCTGCGCTTTCAGGTTTTAAGATGTGTTGAGCTTACTGGTGATGTGCCCTTCTCTCTGTCGCCTATACGCCGTTTCCACATCTAAGTTGATAGTGCGGTGGAAGCTACGTGCTCGTTCCACCAGTCAAACAACTATCTTTCGCCAGCGTAAACACGCTCTGGGTCCTACCCGCGCGCAGAGAACGGGTCAACTGATAAAAGAAGGGTGGTTGATTGGTTCCGGTGCGCTCGCAGCTCCCACCGCTCTGTCGGCTTAAAGGTGAACGAAGCAAGTACTGTCGTGATGACTTGGCTCCGTGAATCTGTCTTGTCTGGAATTCGCGAGACGTGGCCTTCTAGCGATGTATTCACACGAAAGGTTTTAACGGGATAGCAGTAAGGAGCTCGTGTCGCAGAAAAGCCGATGTGGGGAGCGTGACGGGAAAATCCTGATTGGTCGATAGGGTCATTACGTCACACTCACATGACCTTGCGCGGAAATGCCAAATAACAACCCACAACGGTCACGTAAAACGTGACGTCACGCGTGGAAGGAAACTGATTTAAAACATGACATGTAATTCGAATTAAAGGTTGCCGAATGTCATAAATGATTTCAGTTTATAAAGTAATTCATTTGCCTCGAGAGAAATATTGAAGAATTTTCGGCGGGATTCGAACCCACGACCCTTCGGTTGCGAGCCAGACCAATACCACCTAGATAAGCAGAAGGCCTCCGCACCGTCATCACAGTCAGATCGATCGAGGCATGAGATTGGGCACGAGTGCTGCGTCAGTGTTCGGCCGGGGCTCGTGTCCAATCAGCGCGTCGAAGGTCGGGCTCGGGCCCAATAGCCGAGTTAGTGCGATCCGACTCTGATGAGGTTTTATGAAGGGAGAGGAGGCGATGCGGAGACTTCGGTTATTCCATGGGTGGTGTTGGCCAGACACGCTACTGACCGGGCCAGGCGAGACACGCTTGCGCGGCGAATGACAAGACGATGTGAATGGATCCCGATCACGCTGTCGCGTTCCATTCTTAAAGGCGAAGTTTAAGCGTACACCAAGTTTTGTCCATCTGCCTCGCTTTTTGAGTCCGCCTGTTTGCGTCTGTCGTGTTCCTCGTACGAGGCTTTGCGCTAAGATGGCCCGTGGCTTATTGACTCTGATGTATTTTTCAGGATAATTCATTAAGCAAACTAATTTTCTTCTTTTTTCCAAGCTCGCAAACAAACCGTCTCATTTAGGACGAAAGTAATTTCAAAAGTAATGAGTCATTTTCTCAAAATTACTGCTTGTTTTTCACTAGCTGCCGCCGAGCCCTTCAATCGACTATGAAAGGTGTCCACTCAATTTAGTTTCTTTTATTATTTACAAAATGCTGTCGGATAATTATGCGGCCCAACAAGGAGTGAACGGGGTAGCACATAAAACAATAAAATTCCTGAGTTATACTGTGCAACAGAAGGGGAAAGGAGGGGGGAACAGCTGAGAAAATACAGAATACACACACAATCAAAAAGGTGCACTCAGTTAATTGAAGTATGTTGTCCAAAGTAATTATTTCAGAAGGCAGGTTGTTCCATTCTGTTACATTTCAAGGAGAGCATTTAAATCGTTTGTATAAGTAAATCGAGGACTTATTTACGAGGTGATTATGTCGAATCGATGACGGATGACGGTAGCATGAAGCGTTCGAGCAATGTGCTGTAATCCAAAGTTCATAAATAGATGTTTATCAAGCTAGCTTCCTTTGAGTTTCTAGAGCTATTGGGCAGGAGATCGAACTATAGGGGGCGATCTGACCCGTTTGTTGTCCCCATACTCGGTGTTTACCCAACACAAGGCCTGTGCACATGCCCAGAGGCCTTATGGGCATGTCCATGTCATCTTCTACAATAGAGCGTGGGGCACAGTTTAATGTAAAAAATACTAACAATCGACGAAGCGACGTTAAGTGCCGGATCTATCTTCAGAGAATGCGAGCTTGACCCACTTCGGCTTTTGTGCTGAGCTGGGACCGTGCATGCTGCATTGTTCATGCAGGCTGGAGTGGAAACAAAAGAGACCCTCTTCCCCCTCACCGGAGAACACGAACTCCAGCCGAACGCTGACGCCGCGTTCGGTTATGTCGGCCGAGCGCTGAATCATTGTATTTGTTGTCCCCATCCGTGTAGTTCGAAAGTTAACCGCTTGGGGCGTCACGGTCGCTCCTCCTCCCCAATAGCGTTGTTAGCTCCAATAGGCAGGTGAATCACACCAGCAGTAACATTCATATATGAAGTGAACTGCAAGCCTCTGAATTTGGTAAGCATGTTTATATATTTTCTCATTCAAGAATCCCGTGCAATATAGTCATACTGCAGCTGTGACCTCAAATATTATGCTTATAAAAAAACTAAAAAAAACTACTGATTGTTCACTTTAACAAAAACCAAAAACTCAGAATAAAAAAAAGGGTAGCTTGTTGCTTTGCAACATATGATTTTTTTTTTTTTTTGTTAGGCAAGTCAAGGAGAACCCCACCATACTTTTTCCGGCAAAGATGGCTGCCAGCTCTTAGGTTTTTAAGATGTCTGTCACGAGTGTCAAGGAGAAAGAAGAAGAATCAGGAAAGGTCGGGCTGTCTACAGGCTAGCCGAAGAGAAGGAAGAAGAGGGAAAAGAATGCAAAGGGTGTACTTGGAGAAGGACGTCCTTGGCTCTGCTCCGAGGCGAGTCCCCTAGCCACTGGTCACGCTCCAGTGTAGCGAAGCCACCTCACCGATCTCCAAGACTCCGACCTGGCGACATCGCACCCCAGAGGCGACCACGAGAAGCAGCTGACCCTGCTTCAGCATTCCAAGGTCGTGAGTGACGATCGACATTCAGGGGACTGGCTCACGGGGACCGATAGTGTTCGACTTTTGGATTTACTTTCTTGTACATAACAGTAGTGTTCTTTATGTTGTAAATATATGTTTTATTATTCTACTTGCTCGACCTCTGCCTCCACTGATTCCGTGTACCGTGCTGGTCGAACGCGACAATTTGGCGAGCTTGCCAGGGGTGCTATGTTGCGCTTTTTGGACTCCCAGGAGACTTGGAAGAGGGAAGTGACGTCAATGACTAGAGAAACGCAGATTGGATGTTGACAGAAGAAAACAAAATCAACATCCAATCTGCATTTGCTGCGTTGTTGACGTCACTTCCCTCTCCCTAGTCTCCTGGGAGTCCAAAAAGCGCAACATAGCCCCCCAGGATGCCCTTAATTTGATCACGCCGGCCGGAACGTGCACGGATTGGTGGAGTCGAGTGAGGCAGTATGGATAACGAACGATTATTGGCGGTAGGGAAAGAGTTAGGCTACCAAGGAGACGAGTTGAGGAAATGGATAGAAGACGAAAAGGCTAGCGCAAGGGAGGAAAGAGCGATGGCTAGACAGGATCGAGAGTTAGAATGCGCTAAACTAGAGAAAGAGCGGGAAATTTTACAACTTAGATTAACGGTACAGGAAGCCGCAGGGACCTCCTCTGAGAGAAGTAGGGACAATGGAGAAGGGGGGACGAACGGACAGAGACATCACTTCAGTCCGCACAAGCTGATTCCCCAATTTAACGATGCCCGGGATGACCTGGATGCATATCTTCAGCGGTTCGAACGTACGGCGACGAGACTTGATTGGCCCCAGCAAAAATGGGCCACAACGTTAAGTCTGTGCTTGACCGGCGAAGCACATACAGTAGTCGGCCGTATGTCCCCAGCGGACGCATTGGATTATTCGAAAGTGAAACTGGCACTCATGCAGAGATTCCGATACACGAAAGACGGCTACCGAGAAAGATTTCGAGAAGCCAAACCCGATGACGGAGAAACGAGAAAGCAGTTTGCCGCCCGACTAGCAGGGTATTTCGACCGATGGATGGAGATTTCAGGCGTGGAACGAACGTTCGAGGCCCTCCGGGACAAAGTACTCGTTGAACAGTTTCTACAGAGCTGTTCTAGTCGCTCGTCGGTGTTCCTTAGGGAACGAGACTGCCACACATTAGAGGAGGTAGCTTCTAAAGCCGATTTATATCTGGAGGCCCAGACACCAACAGGAACAAGCAAGCCGAAAGTAGAAGAGCTGACTAAGAAGTCGAGCACGGCAAACGCAGACAGAGCGGCCAGTGTTGGAAGTAGAAAGACCATCCGGTGCTTTCTCTGCAACAAGGTCGGACATAAGGCAGAGAACTGCCGCAGCCGTCCGTCCACGTCCAAGACTTTGACTTGTTGGAGCTGTGGCCGCACCGGGCACCGAGCGAACACTTGCGGGTCAAAGCTAGACAACCGACCTCAGGCATCCTGCGTATGGACGGTGCCAAGCCACGCGAGGGGTACCGAGGTAGATGAATCTTACGTGACACTTCAGGACGGCGTCAAGATACCCGTGGTGAACGCTGCTGTGGGACGAGCTCCAAAATTTCTGGTTGAAAACATGCCTGTGGTGGAGGGACGTCTCGGTGACCGCAAAATAACGGTTTTGAGAGACACCGGCTGTAACACGGTCGTCGTTCGAAAGGAGATGATTCCCCCTGAGTCGTTCACAGGAACGTTGAGTCCGGTGTTCCTGTTGGACAGAACCGTGGGGTATGTTCCGGAAGCGGAGATTCTGGTAAGGACCTCATACTTTACGGGAAGGGTAATGACAAAATGCGTGAGCAACCCGTTGTATGAATTAGTGCTCGGGAACGTGCCGATGGTGCGAGGCGTGAACGACCCCGACCCAAATTGGAACCAGGTTGAAGAGATGAGACCAGCTAGGAGGTTAGTAACGCAGACGTCGACAGGAGAAAGAGAGGAGGACAGCCGAGAAGGTATCGTCGAACAAGGTCAAGAGGGTTCTTCAGAACCATTGCGAACGGCCGCACCAAGCTTGGAGCCGTGCAGTAACGAGCCTATGCTCACTGCGAACACGATGGAGGCGGGAAGAAATAAAGATCTACCAAGACAACCGCAAACCGGACTGATAGTACCGCAGGTTTCACCACTAGAGGCAACAGCGGAAGAGATGCTCACGGAGCAGAGAAATGACGAAAGCCTCAAGAAATGTTTCCGTAACATCGGCAAGGTCACTTCTAAGCACGGAGGGAGAACGACGCTAAAGTTTTTTTTAAGGAACGATTTGCTTTACAGGAGTTGTGCCTTCAGCTCGGGAAGGAAAACAAAGCAGCTGGTTCTCCCCGAGAAGTTCAGGAGAACTGTCGTCACCATGGCCCATGATGGCATAATGTCGGGTCACCAGGGAATTAACAATACGATAGGCCTGGTCGCGGAAGAATTCTTCTGGCCAGGAATGCAAAGCGAGATTCGCCGATACGTGCGGTCATGCGACGTGTGCCAGCGGACCGTGCCCAAAGGAAGAGTGGGCAAAGCGCCCTTGGGCACAATGCCAGCCATAGCGACGCCCTTCCAAAGGGTAGCCATCGATATCATTGGCCCTATTACGCCCAAGTCAGATTCGGGAAAGCGGTATATACTGACCATGGTAGATGTAGCCACTAGATACCCGGACGCTGTGGCTTTGCGAACAATCGGGACCCCTGAAGTGGCAGAAGCCCTAATGGACATGTTTACGAGGTACGGCGTACCGGTAGAAATTCTCAGCGATCGAGGATCCAATTTTACATCGGAACTTATGAAGGAGGTGGGCCGCTTGTTGTCGATGAGGCACCTCCTAACGACCCCTTACCATCCTATGTGCAACAGCCTTGTTGAAAGGTTCAACGGCACCATTAAGCAAATGCTCAAGCGAATGTGCCAAGAAAGACCTCGAGATTGGGACAGGTACTTGCCAGCGCTACTTTTTGCTTACCGAGAGGTGCCCCAATCTAGCTCAAGATTTTCTCCATTTGAGCTATTATATGGAAGGAGGGTACGAAGACCATTGACCATCTTAAGAGAAGTATGGTCCAATGAGGCGATGACTCAAGAAATGGAGACCTCTTACGGATACGTCCTGGAGTTAAGAAATAAGCTCGAGGAGACGTGCGAGATGGCCCACCGCTGTCTCGAGGCTGCTAAAGAAAAATACAAGGGCCATTACGACCAGAAGAGTGTCAAGCGAGAAATGAAAGCAGGAGACAAGGCGTTATTACTCCTCCCAAGTGACAACAACAAAATGCTGATGCAGTGGAAGGGTCCATTCGAGGTCATGGCCAGAAGAAACGAGGTAGATTACGAGTTGGATGTCAGAGGTAAGAAAAAAGTGTTCCATGTGAACATGCTGAAGAAGTATGAAGAAAGAGAAGAGCACGAACAAGTCGCTCTAAGGTGCGGGTTGGCAGTGGAAGTTGACGGTGACGATGACGTCAGTGACGATGGAGACGGGGACGATGTCCCAACGCTGTCTCTGAAGAAACAGCAAGATGAGCAAGATGTAGTCATTGAGGCCACTTTGGACATGGAGAAAAGACGCCAAGTGTTAGACTTGATGGCTGACTACGGAGAGGTCTTCTCAGATCTACCAGGCAAGACTAACATGATCAAGTGCGACCTCAAGTTGACCACCCAAACACCAATACACATAAAACAGTACCCATTGCCGTTAAAAGTACATGAGGTGGTGGAGGAAGAGATAACTGAGATGTTGCAAATGGGCGTTATAGAGAGATCAAATTCGCCGTATAACGCACCTATGGTGATGGTAAAAAAATCGGACGGTTCGAACCGGTTTTGCATAGATTTCCGGCGACTGAATCAAGTACTGGTGTCCGATGCAGAACCCATACCAAGGGTAGACGTCACTTTTGCGAAGGTGGGACGCAAAACGTTCTTTTCTAAACTTGATTTAGTCAGAGGGTATTGGCAGATCCCCATGGACGAAGCGTCTAAAGAAAAGACAGCATTTTCATCATCTAGTGGGCTGTATCAATTTAGGTTCATGCCCTTCGGTCTGAAAACCGCAGCAGCAACTTTCACGAAGTTGATGCGGAAGCTGCTGGAGGGTATACCGGACGCATACCACTACATTGACGACGTGCTGGTGGCGACAGACTCGTGGCAAGAACACATCGACACACTGGGGGAAGTTCTGAGCAGGTTGCGCTCTGCCGGTTTAACGATAAAACCAAAAAAGTGTGAAATTGGGTTTCACCAGATAAGCTTTTTGGGACATCGTATAGGATTGGGATTAATCGCGCCGAAACAAGAGGTCCTCACGAGAATACAGGACTCACCGAGACCAACTACGAAACGACAAGTAAGATCATTTCTCGGACTGACGGGATTTTACAGGGAGTTTATACCCAACTATGCAGGGCTCACAGCTCCCCTGACAAACCTGACGAAGAAGGGGGCACGAAATGACGTGGAGTGGGAAGAGGAACATGAAGCAGCGTTCTCTCACTTGAAACAATTGCTAGCTGAGCCACCCATCCTTATGGCTCCGGACTTGGGAAAGGAATTCACATTGCGGACTGACGCTTCAGACGCAAGCTTGGGAGCGGTGCTCCTACAAGAGAGAGACGGGGTGCTACATCCGGTTGCTTACGCCAGCCGAAAACTTAGCAGGGCGGAGAAGAACTTCGCAACAATAGAAAGGGAATGCTTAGCACTGGTTTGGGCGGTGGGAAGATTTACGATTTATTTGTACGGTAGAAAATTTCGGGTTCAGACAGATCATCAACCACTGGAGTTCATTAATAAGGCAAAGTACACGAACAGCCGTATCATGAGGTGGAGCATGAAGCTACAAGATTACAGCTTCCACGTGCAGTACATCAAAGGGAAAGATAATGTGGGCGCTGATTTCTTGAGTCGGATCTAGACGAGGGAGCAGGTTTAGATGATAATCACGGAGGAGTGTGTCCTAGTAGTTTATGGGTTAACTTTTTGTTTGCTGGGGGATGATTCAACAGGAATAATGGACTGAGGATTGAAGAGTGTACAATCCTATACTTTGTTATGAATAGGGTAACTGCAGGTCAAATTAAGTTCCTTGGTTTTTGAGTTTGAGAAAGTCCTGCTGCGACCCAAGTGCGGGTTGTATTGAGAAATAGAATAGGGTCAGTACCGCACCGACGGTTCAGTACTGGGTTGGGCACGCGGGCGCTGGGCGTGATAACCTGTGTGCTGTGAATGAAGTGTCCAGATGTGCCGTGCACGTGACAGTTGCCGAACAATCGCCTACGAAGAAAGGACAAGAAACTGGAAAAAGAAAAGCAAGAAAATTCATGGTATGAATTTCTGGAATGTCGGGGGCATTGTCACGAGTGTCAAGGAGAAAGAAGAAGAATCAGGAAAGGGCGGGCTGTCTACAGGCTAGCCGAAGAGAAGGAAGAAGAGGGAGAAGAATGCAAAGGGTGTACTTGGAGAAGGACGTCCTTGGCTCTGCTCCGAGGCGAGTCCCCTAGCCACTGGCCACGCTCCAGTGTAGCGAAGCCACCTCACCGATCTCCAAGACTCCGACCTGGCGACATCGCACCCCAGAGGCGACCACGAGAAGCAGCTGACCCTGCTTCAGCATTCCAAGGTCGTGAGTGACGATCGACATTCAGGGGACTGGCTCACGGGGACCGATAGTGTTCGACTTTTGGATTTACTTTCTTGTACATAACAGTAGTGTTCTTTATGTTGTAAATATATGTTTTATTATTCTACTTGCTCGACCTCTGCCTCCACTGATTCCGTATACCGTGCTGGTCGAACGCGACAATGTCATAAAAGCCCACAAGCTAGTAGCTGCAAGTAAGGGCTGCATTAGCCATAGAAGCCCCGTTTTAGTGCATAGGTGCTTTTAGGTGACCTCTAGAAAGGTTATGCGCAAACATTATTTGCAAATTCTGTGCGGTTTTCTTGTGCGGGTGACAGCGACTACCCACTAGAACTCTGGCTGCTCACAACTATCCCTGGAAACCCCTCGGGTCACACAGCCGAGGCCGAACTGAACAAGACGCACCGTTCAACACGCTCGGTTGTTGAGTGGTACATTGGCATGCGCAGGAACGGGTTCCGGTGTTGGCAAACATACCGGACCCTGCACTACGATCCACAGAGAGCGTGCAACATTGCAACGGCAAGTGCTATTTTACACAACGTGTGCTTATATAGCACCATTCCGGAGACTTCCCCTGAGCCACTTGTGCCGGAGGAGTCAGACTCCGAAGACCATGATGGCGGCTCTGACAGCAGCGACTACAGCTCATGTGAAAATCACTGGTACAACATCGTAGCCCCATGCTGTTCCCTCTATGTCTATGTTCTCTTGACCGTTGTCCCACCAAAATGTATTATTTGCCCGTCTTGATCATTCCATAGGCTGCGTATGCCAACCAGCGCAGCACGTTTGTAATATGCGACACCCAGATTACGGCCCGTTCTCCCACTTGAAGCCAAGTACGACCGGATCAGACAAGACCGTTTTTTAAGCATCTTTCTACTGGATGCGCCGCTGCGGAGCCGTCACAAGAGGCTTAAAAACCGGTCTTCTCTCCCTCGGTTGTAGTCGAATGCAAGTGTGTGAACGGGCATTTCGTCTAACATGCTAGACTAAACCTGGGTGTCAGGGTGACGTGCGACCGAGCTTTCGGTTGCACGTCAAAAGATCCCCAGCTGATCGAAAACCATTCTTCAATCCCCCCGGGCCGTGTTGATGCCCTTCGTTGGTTTGGCACGTAACCGGGTTAATTTACCATACCTTATCTTTTTCGAAAATTACGCATTAATACTTTCGTGGCCGACTATATTTTTGAAAGGGTGCAGCCGTTGTTAGACACTTCAAATAATTGAATATGAGTTACTTCTGCTTCAACCTGTAAAATTGTGTCATAACTTAACTGCGGGCGGGGTAGACCAAAGTCGGCCTAAGAGCAATACTTGGGAGTAAATTCCACATGGTTCAGTTCTCTCCACACTTACACGTGTCTGTCGATTTATGTAATCTACAAGACCCTTCAGCACGTTCAATATTTGTTCTTGAAATGCCAGCTGCTTCTGGTGTGTGGCCAGCAAACCCTGCTGTGCCGCCAGTAGTTCTTGTTGAACGGCAAGCAGCTCCCGCTGAGTGGACAGCAGGTCCCGCGCAGTGTCAGCGCCAGACCGGGCCCTGACTGTCCGGGGTGGCATCGCATTTGGCTGCTGGTACGCTGCTAACAACACGAAGAACATTACCAATAGCACGCACACTGCAATCGATGACTGCAATCTTTTTTTTTTTCCCTATCGTTTGTGGGCGGGGGAGGTGCCCCTTCTAGAGCAGGTGCCTCCTCTTGTGCTTCAGGAGTTGCACCTTCAGCTGTAGAGTCCTCTGTAGTGCAATTAAAGAAGTTGACACCCACGTCAACTACGCAGCCCTTCAGATTATGTCTGGTGTAATTGCGAGCATCCTAGACTTGACACATTTCTTGTGTTTTTATTGGAATGAGCAGCGTTTCATGAATTGACCTAGTACCCCCCCCTAAACATTCCTGGAAACGATTCAGCACACTCGCGCCACGTTGTTTCGTACATTAGTGTTCAGTAAGTCGAGCACATCGTTGTCTACTATCGATCAATGGATCTGGAACCCGCACCAAACTTACCTTGTCAAAACTTTTGAAGCCTTACAAAATAAAGCCGCCCGCTTTATTTCTGGAAAAAACTCTTATCAAACCAGTGCCATGAGTTTCAAACAAAATCTGGGTTTTCTTCTTTGGAGATAAGGACCCTTTTGCGGTTGTGTGTTTTTTTTTTGTTTTTTTTTTCAGCGAATTTATTACAGTGACTCTACTTTCAGACAAACGTTCTGTAGGCCTGCAAACCTATTTCGGCCCGATGTGATAACACCCAGAAAGTGAACGTTTTGCATCACGCACTAATCTATTCTCTCCCATCTCCGTTAGTTTTCTGTATTTTCAGATTGGAACGCGCTCCCAGACTCTGTG
>JABSTQ010003055.1:0-72582 GCA_013358835.2 Ixodes persulcatus
TGCGTTTTACCAAAAGCTCTGCCGAAACAAATCTGCCACCTTATAGGGAGTGCAAAAGAACCTCGCGTGCCTAACCTGGAGAAGGGCGTTCTTTTTTTTTTGGAAAGGCCAATTTTTTTAAACCAATACCTTCAGCTTCCTTGAAATGTTAACATCATGTGACACACGGAAGTACTGTATACCCTTTAATGTTGGCGAGCCCTTAATTTTCGCGGCCTTTAATTTTGCGAAATTTAGTGGCCGCGATTATGTCCTCTGTGACCAATTTGAGAAGAAATAGGGGCTACAAAGAGAAGGGGTTTGCTTTACATCGGAGAAAAGAGGAGGTCACTTTTGTTCGTAGGCAAGAGTAAAACTAACAGCAACAATCATGGTGTCGTCCCTTTGTGAGCCTATCTGTGTCTATTGAATGATATGAATTTTATCTTGGTTCATTAAACGTTGTAGCCTGTACGTTGTGGGATGTCGTCTTCAACACAAACAGTGGTTTTCCTCTGAAGCATTCAGCATGGACGCGTGCCGCAGCACAACAAAGTTCATTTGCAGGTTGTACCGCAGTTTAAAGGAGGATTCGCACAATATGGGGGAATCACGATTCAGTGGTCCACCTCGGGCGTGGACAGGACTTGCTCATTCTAAAAAACGTTTCGCTAGAAATCGGGGATTTTACGACGAATGTACCCGCATGGTTGAAAGGGCCAGGCAAGCCTTGCGAGCGCTTTGTTTTCTAGCCCCTCAGTCCTGAACCCACTCGCGCACCAATGTGTAGATGTTCCGATAGGCAGGAGCACTTTTTTGGAAAATGGTGGATGGCAATACGCATAGACTGTTGTTATCCTTATCAGAATTCTGTATTATGGTCAAAGGTGGACTGCATATTTGCAATACATTTACTCACTTAAAAATATGTCATACTAAAAATATGTAGTATAGCCGATGACAAAAACAGAATGGCTGGGCTTCCTCCAGCACGCGCTTCTGCTTTTCACCCCGCTTTGAATGGACGTGCTCACTCGAGGCTCATGAGACGCTGAAACGTCATCGAAGGTAGCAGGGGGGCTGGTGGCAGAACAACTAAGACTTCTCCCTGCCTTTCTCATTCTGTCAGTGAGCGTGTACTTCCATACTCTAACTCGGCTTAACCTGGACAGAGCTGAGGAGAATAGGCTTGGCGAGTGCCCTTAGTGCATATGCATTTGTACAGCTGAGGCACTTTCTAAATCAAGTACCTTGTGTATCTTACCTTCAAAAACACATCATTTTGGGGGTGCAAAAGGAATTTTAACTCATGAGTTTGTTCGTATTGTCCTATTACGCATCGACTTCTTCGACTAAATGAGGAGTCGACCCAGCCTGTTTAAAAATATAATGCCTGCCAGGTAATTGTTTTGCATTTAGTTAATATATCAGTATGGACAAATACTCAGCTCGAACAATCGCTAGGCACAAGCTGGTCGTGTGGTTACAGGCAGCAAACATCCCGGTTGGAACGTCCTACCTCGCAATGTAGGTGAAGGCTAGGCCAGGGCCCCACTTACAAGCGTCTATACTTTGTATCTCTTTAAGGTGGACCACTTTTGACACTACAAGCCATTGCAGCAAAAACAGCGTGACACATGATTATAAGCTCGATGTACCATGGAGTCCAACTACAAGGTCACATGGCTTGCTTTCTGCACTGAATTTGCAAGGATGGCTTGAAGCTTCTGCCGTGGTTAACGTTAAGCTGAGATAGTTTGGAATAATGCTTCCGGTTTTTAGTGTTGCCCGGCACGGTTAACAATTCGGTGATATAGTGCTGCATTGAAAAGTCGATGCATTCATGACTGTATCACCTAATGAATGCATGCTATCTATTAAACTCTCCGTTCTGCAGAGAAATGAAATACACTTTGCTTCCAATCGCAGCTGCTTCTGGAACTTCATCGTATGAAGCACCTTATGACTGCAAGCTCTGACCGATCTTGTTCTGTGGTCTGTGCAGGCCCATTGCAGGGAGTCACTCCGAGAGCCTCACCAGACCTTCCTGCCTGTGGTCGTTCTAAATTTTTTTTGTAGGTATGCATCCTTTCTGGCTTTCCCTTAATGCCACTCGGGCGTTTTCTTTTCATTGTCGCCGATTTGCCTCAACATCGGTTAAGCACACGAATAGACGCTGTAAAACTGTATCCCACATATTTGTGTCAAGATAACTTTTCTTTGCTAAAGTGACAGATTTTTTTTTTTTTATGAAAGTTGGTCTTCCTTGTTTTTATTTACTAATTTATTTGAGTCTCCAACGGGCAACACTAAAACGTTATGCCATTGTCAAGGACAAGTTCACTGCTCAAACTTGTTCTCAACTGATTGCAAGAAATTTGGTTGTGAAAAATGGATGCTGTGAAACCTCCTTTCAGCACTTGCTCTGCAGCACAAAAAAAAAGATACATAGGACATACCCTGTTTTTCTAGTCTGCTTGCTCATTCTGCAGGTCTACCTGACATAGATGTGCTACTGGAGAGCAGGCAAATTCAATTGTTGATTTTGCCATTTTTCTTTTAGCAGTGACTTAATAGTTCTTGTAAATTCAGAGATTTTCCTAAAATGAAAGCCGGGAAGAATATTTAGTTAGAGTACCCTTTAGTCAGTATAATAGATACTGTGTGCTTCTGTTAGTGCTAAGTCCAGATCGGCGCTTTTTTGGCATTTTGCTCAGAGTAGTACCCATTTTTATCGGTTAGCATCTTGGTGCGCCAACTAAAATATTTCTATCCTAGACGCCTGCCCTTTACTGGTACACTCTACCCTCATTCTCAGTTAGTGTATGAACTGGTATCCCCAGTCGACACTCGTTGTACATGAGGGTAGAAAAATCTTTCCATTCCAGCAGAGCCATATATGGGGTGAGTTGGCCAGTCTATGATCTCGCCGCCGTAATGTCCCCCTCCCGAGTGAGCCAATCAGCCCGCGGCGCAGAGCGAGAGGCGTGAGCGCACGCGCGTGAACTCTTGACTGTTGCCAGCTGAGGGGTGGACGGCAGCCATTTTCATTCATTCGCCTGGCGGAATGCATGGGATCAGCATACAAATTTTGGTCCTCTACTTTTATTTGTCAGGCTCTCGCAACAAAATGATATAATGTTATTCCTCGGTGACTTTAAAAGCTAACGAACTGGTTCTTCCACGTTTGAACGCAAACGTCAGGCGAAAAACAAATAAGCCCGTAGCAGACAATGCATAGCCTCAACAGTGCTCCACGCCGACAGCGTTGCGTCAAAATGGCGGTCGTCTCTTTGTTGCCTTCTTTCTCTCTCGCTCCTTCAGCGCTCTCCTCCCTTTCCGCCTCTCGAGCGCCTTCGTCGCCACACCTACTGGCCAAACTCTCCCAGTATACGGCTGTGCATTGATGTAGTAGTATTTGTTTGTAGTCTTTACGATTGAATGTGAAAATTCAACAGAAATCTTTCAGGTTGGGATGAAAGAGGGTTAAACGAATGCGTTTAATCATTTGCCTTAATTAGGTACCCATAATTTCAAGGCCTGCATCGCCTTGTCCTCGGGGGAGACTATGGCTGGGGTAGTAAAGGAGCAGTTTTTTTGTAAGTACAAGTACGAAGTATAGAAATAAAAGGATCTATGTGCTGATCACGAAAGAATATGCCATTCATTGTAATGTATCTCTGCCAAGTACTTGATTGTGATTTGTTTATATTTTCAACTACCTGGGTGCCTCAAGGTCTGGAGATCCTAGTGGCCACAAGCTTGGACTCAATCTTCTTCTGTCGTCTGGCCAGGACCTAGGGGGGAGGTAATCCCAGCAACAAGAGCATCGCAGTATCTCCTGCCTGTGACTTGATTAGCATCACGACAGGGGAGTCTTCGTGCCACCAGGTGTTAGGTATGCCACTCGAAATAAGCATTCTTTTTACCTGTTCCTTGAGTGAAACAGCAAAAGCACTACTAAGCCTAAAATGCAAAAGACATTCAAATCTTGTGTTGGATGGAGTTCCAATTACAAAAAGGAGTCTGCAGACATGATTAACATGTGAACCTAAAGCCCGCTGATGTAAGTTCAACGGTGTCACATAAATAACTTCCCGCAAATGGCTTCGCTCGTGCTATACCCAAACAAATTTTTTAAATAATCACTGTGTTACGTTGGTGTCATTAATCGTATTTACCTATCGTGCCCAGCAGTTGGGAGATGTGAAATATAAAAAAAACAGGAACTTGTACATTGTCAGCTTTGCAAAGATTTATATAGTGCACAGAGCATAGCACGTTCAACTTAAGAAAACAATTCAGTGCAGGTCTATATTGAAGGTTCACATATGTGTAATTGCTCTTCATAATGAAGTGAAAACTGCTAAAGTTGTGGCCCACTACAGGCTTTCTTTTAGTGTTAAAAAGTGTTATGGTGTTTTAAACAGCTCGCACCAAATGTTTTCTTGAAATACAAAGGTTCATGGAAATTATTATGTGGATGTTTGCAGAGAGTCATGGTGAGACCAATCTTTAATGTCAAGTGTTCCACTTATCAGAGTTGGTTGAGCCATTAAATATTGTAGGTCGCAAATTGAATTTTTATGTGGTGCTGTGGGCACAATCATCCAAAATGACTAGCTCTACCTGGGGAACTTTATATGTTTACTACGGCAAGATGGTTTCACAGAACAAACTATTTTATTGAACTCTTGCAATAAGCTTGTCTCTAGAAACTTTTTATATTCTTTACGATGCTGAGATAAGATTCTTGAAACAGTTTTTCTAGAACTACGGTAGATATTTCCAGTTCATCAGCTTTCTTGCACAGCATTTTAAAGAGCCAAACCCTGTAATGTACGGAGGGAACTCACCGAATGACGCGGCTGACAGTTTGAAACAGTCGGCACTTTAACAGTAACAATGGCATGTCACCTGCTTATGTAACGCTCATTGTCGCAGATCAAACTGCTTTTTCCGTCTACACTCATTTTCGGTAGAATCATTCATGGAACTCCCTCTCGAGACTGTAGCGCTTGGTTCTCCGAAGTAATTTGCATGAATATAGATGAAACAGGTTTCTTTGAATGTACGTCTAACACATATTCTTCAAATTGAATGTGCTAACTGTATTTATTGCCATATCTATAATTGTATCCACATTCTACCTAATATTTTTATTTTGACATTTGAGTTTTTGACAGTACTTTTCTGCACATCTGTGCTTGTTGAGCCGTACTCAAGCGCATACATTTTGTCTTTCACTATTACAACAATATATAGAAGTGTTGATGCCGAGTGAGAATTCAAGCTACCGAATCTGTCGTGTGAGTTAAGAACACAGAAAAAGCACTATAGACACAATTTTGTTAAAGAGGGCTGTATGGGTATCAGGATAGCACATGCCATGCTAAAAAAAATGCAAACTCTTTAAGGTATGCAAGGATGACGGTGCTGCGCCATTTCTGATATGTCACAAAAAATCAGTGACCTATAGTGTTCCTCATGGATATTTAAACTGTCAAATTCAAAGCCTAAGTTTTATTCAAGAACGTTCCTCACTACAAATGTAATTAGAGATATGAGCCACCGACCCATGCAATACTTTGTGGCAAATATTCATTTTCATGTGCATTACGGTTTACAAGGTCTAGTCTGCACTGATTTATTGCATTCATGCTGAAACTGCGAGGGGTTGTCTTGGGTATGAATAAAGAGATAAACATTTCTTGAAATCAAAATATTTGAGAACGGACAAAAGGAATGATATTAAAGCGGTATCTTAGATTCTCTTTTCTTTGTCTTATCTCTAATTATTACTTTATTTCATGTGAGGCATTCAGTTTTTTAGGGCGCAGGTCTTAGGTCGCCCGTTTCACGGCGTCGCCATCGGCATAACTGCCCCGCTAAACTTGGCATGAAATTGAATTAATGTAGAGATCATTTGACATTAATTTTTCAGCTAAATCTATTGGAGAAACTGTGTTTGTTTCTGGCTAACATGACACAAAGTCATGTGACGTCATTTTCCCCGCTACATTTAGTAGGAAAACTGAATTGGTGTTGAGGTCACGTGACATCAATTTCCCTTCTAAATTTAGTGAGATAATGTTCCTGTTAAATTTATGGAAATTTCCAGCTAAATGGGAGGGAGCAGACGAGGAGGAGGGGAGGGGAAGGAGTGGCATACCCTCCCATCCCCCTCCTCAAGATCTTCGCTCTAATTTCGCATTACAAAGAATTGTAAATTCTTTTATTTTTAATCCCATATTTATTCAATTTTTATATCGCAGGTGCACCCGCAGCACAAATCTGGGTTGTGCTGATCCTCTACACACAAGCTCGGAACTCCTGACTGGCAAGAGTGGGAGTTTGGCCTGACAGCTCAAGGGACACCTTTGTTCAGTATTGAATTTATAATTATCATCTTTTGAGCAAAGTTCAGCTTTGCTGCATGCAATTCTTCTAGAAATAAATACTTGCTATTGAATTCGCCAAGTCAATACATTTAGCCACTGCTATTAATGCTCCTCGAGAACCTCGGACAAGAGCTTATTTGTGTGCAAACATCATGCTTGTTTCAAACCAATGCTGATGTAGAGACTCGGTGACATCCAGCATTCCAATGCAACGCTGGATGTCTGCGATTCTCTCCCGAAGGATGCAAGCGGGGAAGGAACCATACAGTCGTATCGTATTAGGGGACATGCTATAGGGTGTCCTTTGTATTGTAAATATAATTGTAATGATGAGTCGGCTTATTAAAGGGAAGTGCAAGACTTCTTTCAGAAAACTAGGTGGAGGTTGATTCTAGTGTAGTTTTATCCCATGAATCTGAATATCACGTTCGTGTTCTCCAAAGTATATCAAAAAGTGACAAACCACAAAAACAACCGACCAGTAGTGGCGTCGTAAGTGGATTTTTCAGCTGCCAAGCATGTGCCGCTTGAGGGCCGCGCGTCCAATTGCAAGCTTTCTAGGTGTACTCTCCCGTACTGGCACCAGTGGTGAAGTCTTTTTTCCCCTTTTTAAAAATAGCGTGTGCATGCATAGCTTTGATTGGCGCTGAAGATGCGTGAGCAGAGATTTCGAAAGCTCCTTTTGGGATGTCACTCTCCGGGAAAGAGTGCCTCCAGTGATACTTTAAAAATTATTCTATGCAGCCTCGATTCACCAAATTACCAAATAATTTTGATATTTGAGATTCTGGAGGTCAAATGAAGAAGATTTAAATGTGTTTCCTCAAATACAAAACCACTCTACCTTCCCTTTAAGTATAATATGTTCCTTAAATTTTTAATTAGTGAAAATTGACCCATAATTCCAATTAGAAAGTTGCTAAGCATCATCGAAAAACACTAAATCAACCCTTTCGTGAATATATAAGACGGAAGCAGCATTTTACGGCGTTCTAAAAAAAAAGGCTTAATTTGGACGCGTTTCCAGACTTCGGTTTCTTATCAGAGCGCATCTTTGTACCTGCGATTCTGCTGACCAGTGGCTGCAGTGCGAAGCCACCTCCTTGCCTCCCTCGTAGGATGGAAAGAAGCAGGGCGCACGTGTGTTGCGCGACTAAACCCCTGGGGAACAGGACCGTGGGCGCAGAAATGCGCTCCGATATGAAACCGCAACCTAGAAACTCATCCAGAAGCGTTTTTACAGCAATGCGTAAAATGGTACCCCTGAATTATATCCTTCTAAGAGTTGATTTAGTCGTTTTCAATGACTCGGCAAATTTCTAATGAAACCATATGTTCATTTTCACTAATTAAAAAGTAATTAAAAAAGTTTATTTAATTATCCGACTAATTGTTACGATTCGCGCCTATACTACGTACCCCTGGACGTATAACTCACCTGCACAAACCGCATTAATGTAGCTTTCACAACCTTTCTAAACAGATCTGTAAAGCTTAAAAAATTGCCCTGTATAACAGTGAAAAGGCGATAACACCATGGTGGAGCCATATGGCTCCACCATACTGGTATCGCCTTTTCGCTGGTATAGGATGTCCCATATTACGTCATGCTTGTATGGTTCCATACGCCTCGTTGGTTCCGCCAAGATCCACTACGCTGGTATAGGATGTCCATAATACGACACGCTTGTGTGGTTCCGACAACCTGTATTGTTCCGCTTTAATCCACTATATTGGAGCCGCTTTCTCGCTGGTATAGGATATCCCATATTACGGTTACGCTTGTATGAGGCTTTTTCAAACATCTTTCCATCATCGAGATTTTCCAATAGGGTACCGCCTCGAATTAGTGGACCCCTGCGCGCTTCCGGTTTTCTTCTTCTGTTCCGTTCGTTTCGCATCCTTTTGTTATTTTGTACCTCGTTCTACAATGTGCGCAGGCACTTCTCCGAAGGGAAGTCTTACCCGAACGCCGTGCGTTGCTGAAGAACAAAAAAATACACTACCGGAAGTCTGCTGGGGCACCGAATACTGTGGTGCCCTTGTGGTATCAACTCCCGAAAATTCCGTGAATTGCTGAAAATCTTTAGTAGTACCTTAATGATATCGCATTAAACACGTTCTCGTGTTAATTGTTTTTTTTAACCTCGCCATCCGCCAAGCGTGGGGATAGAAGAAGTAGGCATTCTATACTTCGTTTCACCTTCGGTCCGAGCGCGGCCGATGCTATCAGCCGAAGGGCCAATCAAACAGCGCAAAAAGCGCAACGTCATGGCGTGCTCTCGGCGCTTGATAGGACTAGCCGGCGTAGGAGCACGCACAGAGAGACGGCGAATACCCGCTGATCCTATCAGCTGCAGAGAGCATCCCATGACGTAGTGCCTCTTCGCTGTTTGATTGGCCCTTCGGCTCATTACATCGGCCGCGCTCGGATTGAAGCTGAAACGAAGTATAGTCTTTCATAGAGATCTATTCCGCGACTATTTTTTACACATGTCGCTGAAGAGAGTGTTACATAGATGAACACCGCTTTCGGCAATAAGAATACTTGCCTTATCATTATCAACGTGGACGCGCCCTCCAATAACAAACGTGTGAGCGATTTCTTTTCAGACATAGACCATTTTTATCAATGGTTTGCGCGCTATCCTTGGCGGCGATCCTAATTATGTATTAGACGGGCCACGTGACGTGAGATCTCTCGTAGCTCAGTCACGACCACCGTGGTGAACGAGAGCGCTACAACTGCTGGTGCCGCAACGCAGCTTCGTGGACGCATGGACACAAAAACTTGGTCTTTATTATGTGCCGACGTGGCTACGCTGAGAGATGAGCTCACGTCTGGAAAGGTTTTACATTGCCCCCGCACTTGTTCCGCACTTGCGAGATTGAAATGTATTAAATCCCGCCATCAACGGACCCTGTTTCCTTTCACCAAGCAGCGGTCATTACCATCAACGTACCGGGACGCAGCTACTACCCCATCGGAGCTGAAAGCTATCCACTTCACTACTCATAGATCCGGACATTGCAAGACGCACCAAAAATACTTTCAAGATGATTTGCCACGCAGGAAACCCACGGTAAAAGCACGGAAACCATTGAAGGAAAAAATTACGCCCCCTTTCTACCGAGTGGGGAAAGAGGAAAGCAAGTGTGGGCACGTAGCTTCCCAACTCTGTTCCTATGAATATTTGTTTTCTGACCCGTGCGCCGGCGCAGACGGCGCTCACAATTTCGAATACCGAAGAGTTGCGTGCACAACACCTGGAATTACTAAGATCAAGTTGACTGGTGGCCGGAGTCAAATGTTTCTGAGCTCAAGCCACAGGCGGCCGTCGTGCCCTTCGCTACTTGTAGAATCACACGTACACAGAGGAAAGACCTCCGAACTGTTGACTTCACAAACACCGACGACAGTTTTTCTTGTTACGCCACTTGCTTTTAGGATACCTTCATACAAGACACGATGGCCTCCGACGCACCGACCTTCGACTCACTGGTGGTATACAGAGGTTTCCGACAACGGGCGAAGCCGAGTGCCAAACCCTCGCCACCGATGCGACGCCTGAAGAACTGGACGAAGCCGTGGAACGATCCAAACACTCCCGGACTTGACTGACTGACCTCCTCTATAATTTACGAAACAGTTTTGGGGTGTCCCCCGGGAAAAAATACTTCGTGAAGTTCGTGCGTCATACTGTTCACTACGATAAACTGGAGGTCTTCATTCACGTCTGACGTGATGATAACGATCCTCAAGTAAAAACGTTCATCATCCGACCCTGTCATTTTGGCGCCCAATTTCAGTGTGTACACTGTAATGAACAGTCCCCATACTGTAATGAAAGGTGTCTACAAGATCGTAATGTTTGTTTAGTCGGCCCAGGTTCGCCTGGGGAACACAACTGTGGTTCCCCGGCCCAGACTTGTCTAATCCTCAAACGAAGCATGTATGAGTCACTGAGTCGCATTTCACACAGTGATAAGGGGGACGCGGTGTCACTTCGTCAAAGGAAAGAGTTCGACAGGGCATATCCCAATTTACAAAATCCAGCAGATCGGTTTGGTGTGTTCTAGTGCAACCTGGTGTAAGCACCAGACTTTCCTAGTGTGTCCTTTTCTGTCTATCAAAGACCTTAATGTGTTTTGTCGTACACACCAAACCAACCACTGTCTCTTGGTGGGCCCATCAGGTCAACTCGTGTTTTGGTCAGTACACCAGCCTAGTGTATCCTGATGTGCACGTCAGAGCAGCTTCTTGTGTTTCAGTGGGCACACCACACCAAACTAGAATATCATAATGTGTGCACAAGCTCATCGAACGAAGCGATTAACAGCGCGCGTTCGTGGTTTTGAGAGTGTACCTCAGTGTTCTCCGACTGCACTGGGCTGTGTGCGTTTTTGTCTGTGGGGTGTCCCCCTCCTCCGACTCATAAGGGGAGAGGGGGTACGCAGACACAAACACAACGTGAGCTACCAATGGCTCCTGGGGGACTTCCATGTTATCAAGCGACAAGAACCCTTGCGCTACAAGACCTTGAGCGGCGGCCATGGTGCTGACGGCTGCCATGAACCTTGCTCCACCGTGGTGTTGCGGTTAGGATAGGCCATCCTCGCCGGCGGCGGCTTGAATGCTGCCAATGGTGGCATCCACCGGAGTGTCCACTGTAACGTTGAACGAGAAGCACTGCGTCTTCGTAGACATCGACATGGCGGAGGCTTCGAGCCCCGGAAAACACAAATCAATCGAGGTCCCTGGGTGCGCGTAAAACGGGAAAGACGCTTCACACGAACGAGCGACCGCAAACGGTTGCCATGTCAATCCCCATTTCGGCCCCTTCAAATCTTCGATGCTTCCAGAGGGTCGTTCGTATCCAGTCGCACCAAGATCGCCATGGAGCATCAGCGTACTTTGTGTTCTCCGTCTCGTTTTTCTCCCGCTCATAAGTTACAATCTAAAAGAAAAACATTTTTTTAGGCAGGATAAATTTTTGCGGTTTAAAAATCTAGTGTATAAATTCGTTGTTCTCGTTGGAATGCCATCTGTAGTACGTCGCATCAAGGATGCGTTTTGTGTTTTTATGCCAGATATTTTGAATCGGCTGTGTAAGTTTACTCAATACGCTCTGAAGTTCGTTCTTTACTTCGCACAAATAGTGAATTCTAACGGATAGTGCTGTCAGAGTGCACCTTAGTTAAACAAAAGAGTTGAATTCGTCAATTCAATTGGCGGCCACATCTGCGTACGAAATTAATAGCTATCTTGAGTGTGCTAGTACAAGAATATTTAGTAAAGCTTATATTTCATTCTTAAAGAATGGACGATATCAGTGGGCCCAACTTTATATTTAGTAATTTAGGATAACATTGATTTTATTGTAAGGTAAAGAAGTGAATTTCGCTTTATGCTGAGTCTGGGCAGAAGGAGAAGTGACAAAAGTTGCAGTGTAAATTGTATTTTCATTGTCTTGGCCAGTCATGCCTCGACAAATGGCTGTTGCTGAACATTTTGTATTGGATGGTAGCTTTCGCCACCTAGCTCAGACACATTTATGTCCATTCACTTTAAATTTGAATCTAAAACCAGTCTCCCGTTAAATCGCAAAACTTATGAATTCATAATAACATCACGCGTTTCCCAACCTTTCCCACCAATTTTCTAAAGAGCGATTCACACAGTGGGTTGAGTCCGAGCTAGTCGGAGAGTTGCTATGGCAACAGCTGCGTCGGCTTCAACAAAACTGGGTAAAAACCGGTTTTGGTGGAGTCGACGCAGCTGTTGCCACAGCAACCCTCCCACTCGGTCGGAATCAACGCAACTCTGTGAATCGCCCTTAACTTGTATAAAGATGGGTTTGCCAGAGATTGAAGTATGTAAATCATTCCACCTTGAGAAACCTGCCTGACCGCCTTCAACCAAACTTCTGGCTATGAAGCACAAGGTGTATGCTCACTGTAGTTATCTTTTATATTTTTGCGGCGTCAATAAACAGCCCGTGGGACTAGGATGCACGTTTGCACGGCATTTGCAGTGTGGCGTAAATGTCGACCAAAAAGGGCTTGCGAAGTATGTAGGGCACAAGAAAAGTCCGAAAGGAAACAATACGGTACATAAGAACGACAGAGAAAATATAATTAGGTGTGAATACGTCCCATCTAGAAAACATAATTTGTGACATTGCAAAAACAATTTAATAGTAGAGGTAACCGCTCGTGTGCTCTGAAATCTGGATGAGAATTCAGGTGTGTTCTTAAACAATTATGTATATAAATTCACGTATCAGACGAAGGTAAATCTGTAGAGGGTGTGGCACAAACGAGTGATATTATATATTAAAAAATGCACCTTGAAAAATGATTTTTTCCGAATAACGTTCGCGATCGTGGCGGACTTCAGGCTGAGAACGTAACGTTATAATTCGCCCATTATTTACCTAAAATTTTCTAATTAACTTTTAAAATATAACCTTACCAAGCATATTCCAATTAAAAATGAGTTGCCTGCCGGCAAAATAGGCCGTCTGTGTTCGTTTGAAATCATACAAATAAATATAAAGTAGAGGTAAAATTTGATAGCTGTTGTTTATTTTTCGCGCATCGATGAAATGGGCATTGCTAAAGCTAACACAGTTTGACGTATAGACTCTTTTCATGGCAAACGTCACCAAGCGGCGCTCCAGCCTGTGAAGTCCCAGAAAACGTTCGGCGCTGTAAAATCGCGGAATGCTGGACTGAAATGAACAGCTTCTCCTATTCAGAAGTACTCCTTCACGCGCCGTATGTTGGATTGCCGTAAGCCATCGAGAGTACGTAAAGGCGGCGCTGCGTATTTCCGGAATTATTCATTTCTTTCAGTGCTCGAATAGTGGCTCCCTGTCTGTCGCGATACTTTGCTTATCGTCGGCGATTTCCCGTTAGACGTCGCACTGTACCTTACGCATCCACGTTTTACAGCATATAACAAAAATAAATGGTGAGAGACACTCAACAAATGCTATATTATGATTTTTTTTTTTTTAAATTAGGCAGAGTTAAAATTGGAAGGTGCTCGAACATATTTAGCCCTGGTTTGCAATTACCGTATTTCCTCGAGTATACGCCCTCTTATAAACAAGAGCCTTGCGTCTACTTTTCTGTAGAACATACCTACAGCCGATCATAGGGTTCTGGACAAGAAACACAGCTAATAACGAGGTCCCGATTAAGGTTCTGTAAAAATACGATCTGCACAGATAGCATTTTCAAGTGAACACATTATGTGTGTCCCTTAAATCGCTGTCATCTTTTTGTTCATCTCGGTGATTGTGTATCCGCGGGCTCCGCGGGAATGCAAACAGACAGGTTTGTTCATATTGTCACGAATGACAAGGTGAAACAAAGAAAAACTAGGAAAACTGAAACGTTTAATAGGAACGAACTTGAGCCCAAAAAAAAAATGAAACAGAAGATAACAGCAGAGCGTCGCGGGCGTCGAAGTCGGCGAAAGAGCAGAGTCGAACGCTGGGGCGAAACTGACCGTAGATCGCCACGCGGAGCCACTTATGTACGCGCGTTGGCTTCTGGAACAATCGGCCTAGAACGTCCGACGACTAGAACATTCGGAACTTATCAGATGAGAATGATCTCGAACTCACGAGAACGTAATGTTGAAAGAATAAATAAAAGAACATTCCGCTGACTGGAATTGAACCTTGACTTTCCGCGCGACAGTCAAGCGCGGTAACCACTCGGCCACGCACGCGGTCGCTTGCCGACGCGCGTGGCATTACTCCCCCCTTTAAAAAGGCATCGTCTCGATGCCACGTGAAAGGAAATAAAAATAAGCAAGACAAAAATAATGGAAAAAAAACGGAGGCTGGAAAAACACAATCCTTTCAAGTGTTGCACAAGATCATAGTTCGCAGTCTTATCGCTCGTAGTACGGCTTGAGGCGGATGACGTGGACGACTTCCGGACGTGGAGGGCGACGTGATGAAGTCCGTGTTCCGCCGGGCATCACCTCATAGTTCCGATCGCCGAGTCGACGAAGCACTTTGTAGGGCCCGAAGTAGCGCTTTAGGAGTTCCTCGCTGAGACCACGGCGGCGGATCGGTGTCCACACCCACACCTTGTCTCCGGGCTGGAAGTGGACGTCCCGACGACGAAGGTTGTAGCGGTTAGTGTCGACACGTTGTTGGGCTTGAATACGGTGTCTGGCGAGCTGGCGGACTTCTTCTGCCCGTTGGGCAACCACCTGGGCGTCGTCACATCCGTCGACAGCCGGTTCGTGGGGTAACATCGCGTCCAGCATTGTCGTAACTTTGCGACCATGAACCAGTTGGAAGGGTGTCACCCTGGTGGTCTCCTGCACGGCCGTGTTGTAGGCAAATGTGACATACGGCAACACCTCGTCCCATGTCTTGTGCTCCACGTCGACGTACATAGAGATCATGTCGGCGATGGTCTTGTTGAGTCTCTCCGTCAGCCCGTTGGTCTGGGGGTGGTACGCAGTGGTGCGCGATGGCTGGTGTGGCTGAGACGAAGAATTTCTAGCGTCAGCTGGGCCATGAACGATGATCCCCGGTCTGAGATCAAAACTTCGGGAGCGCCCTGCCGGAGGACGATGGACTCGATAAAAAACTTGGCGACTTCCACAGCAGTCCCTGCAGGAAGGGTTTTCGTTTCGGCGTACCGCGTGAGATAATCTGTGGCGACGATAATCCATCTGTTTCCTTGCGTCGATGGTGGGAAAGGACCAAGTAGATCCATTCCGATCAGCTGGAACGGTGCACTCGGGGGAGCAATCGGCTGCAGGAGACCTGCCGGCTTCGTCGGCGGTTTCTTGCGTCGCTGGCACTCGTGGCACGACCGTGTATAGAAATGAACGGCCTTCGGCAGCTTGGGCTAGTAATACCTTTCACGGAAGGTGAAACAAAGAAAAACTAGGGAAACTGAAACGTTTATTATGGGCGAACTTGTGCCCAAAAATAAAAAAAAATGAAACAGAAAATAACAGCAGAGCGTCGCGGGCGTCGAAGTCGGCGAAAGAGCAGAGTCGAACGCTGGGGCGAAACTGACCGCTGATCGCCACGCGGAGCCCCCTATGTACGCGCGTTGGCTTCTGAAACAATCGGCCTAGAACGTTCGACGACTAGAACATTCGGAACTCGATCAGATGAGAATGATCTCGAACTCACGAGAACGTAATGTTGAAAGAATAAATAAAAGAACATTCCGCTGACTGGAATCGAACCTTGACTTTCCGCGCTACCGTCAAGCGCGGTAACCACTCGGCCACGCACGCAGTCGCTCGCCGACGGGCGTGGCAATATATAGTGCGTCTATTACTCGAGTAAATACTGTCTCATCAACTCCTGATGGCGAAGTGGGCTGCTTGCTTTCGTAAGTTCAATCACACCCCGAATTTGTTGCGAATTATGCTCCACAAGTTGAGATGTTCATGATTTTCTGGAACCGTGATCGACGATTTGGAACATAATGCTCCGATATCTTGAATCTACGTTTGCCTCTTTTGCTAACGCATCTCTTCACGACCAGAGAAAACACCCATGACCTGCTTTTAGAAAGCTTGATGCAATTTCAAAGACACACAAACTAAAATTAAAATATAGACACTGCTTAAGAAACGCACAGCATGGCATACTATGTTCAGGCAGCTCGCTTCGTGGTTGGATCTTCGGTCGTTCTTTTTGGCTAATGCCGCGTTCCTATTGGCTGTTGAGAAATAATGAGATACACCGGACACGCCACGCCCCGCCATTCTCAAGCCGACAGTGTCTATACCAACGACACCTATGACACATGAAACAAATATGTAGATATAATTATTTGAGAAAGGTTCGAAATAAGTCCCGCCTCCTCCCGAGTTCGGGTGACGCATTGAAATTGTCCACATAAATTAGTTTTGTAACGTGCCCTGCTACGATTTACAACAGAGGTGCCTGAAGGTAGTGGAGAATCATAGAGTCAGCCTTTCGACGAGCAAACTGTGCTGAATAAAAGAGCAAAAACAAACAAGCGATAATTGATTTTTTTTCTACCTGCGCCGCCCGCTTGCAAACCGCGCGCCTTCTGACTGGCGCAACAACCAACAGATGGCGGCAGCGGCCCGGCAGCTCAGAGCCGTATATGTAGAGAGTTTGGTAATTAATTTGTAAGAATAGGGTGAAAATAAGGACACGTCGTTAGCCGAAGGTGCTTCATTGACCTTGGGTGCGATGATTGACAGCTCTTATCACCAACATCTAGCCTCAAATTGTCCCCTAGCGGAGGAAACGATTTTAACAAATACCCTCCAATCACAATTTCTAAGTAAGAATATGTTCAATTATTTTAATTCAGCACGCTAGAGTAGAAATTTGCGGCTCTTCGAAACTGATGATAATGCATATTGTCACGAATGACAAGTGATGAGGCGAAAATAACTGAAGAAGCTAAACGTTTAATGGGGCGAACTTGTGCCCAAAAATAAAAAGGGAGCAGAAAAAAGTAGAGAGTCGCGGGCGTCGAAGTCGGCGTGACAGCACAGTCGAACGCTGGGGCAAAACTGACTGCATCGCCACACGGAGCCCCTTATGTACATGCGTGAGCTTCTCAAATAATCGGCGTCGAATGTTCGACGCGTAGAACATTCGGACCTCGAACACGCAACAGGATTCTCGAATTTACCAGAAAACTAAATTGCAGGAAGAACGAAAGATGCGTCGCTCCCAGGAATCGAACCCGGGCTTTTCACGTGGAATGCAGGCACCATAACCGTTAGGCCGCGCGCGCGCTGCCTACTTGGCCGGCTACGCGCGCGGCAATATATTGCAAATGTGCAGGCGAGCTGGACAAGGATGGCAAAAATAATCTCTTGAGAAGGGAACCAAGATGTTCAAAGGACACACAAAAATCTCCAAACACTGGTGCGCGACGGAAATATCCGTCTGGTCCTGGTATTGATATAGGAACCTCTCCATTTTAAGTGGCGCGCTCTACCAAATGAGCTAGCCAAGACTTAGACGTCAGTAGAGCAACGGGTGGCAGCTGATAAACGCCGTTTGCTCTACTGATGTCTAACTCCTGGTTAGCTCAGTTCGTATAGCGCCTCACTGAAAATGGAGAGGTCCCTGGTTTGATACCAGGACCAGGCGGATTTTTTCGATCGCGCCCCTACCAAAATCGACGGCTTGAAATTATCCCGGATAATAAAATTCAGCTTAAATTAGGCTGCAAATGATCCGTAGAGGGAGTTTCCGACAGGAAGAAAGTAGACTGTCAAATCCCGCTAGAATGCAACTCGGAGTAAGTCCGGACACAGTGGTCTCCGGCTAGCCCAGCCCGAAGTTTGAGGAATCCGTCTTAAAGTCAAGACGGATAAAGTCCGCGCAAACAGTCTCCGGCTAGTCCAGCCCGGAGTTTCAGAAATTTGCCTAAAACGGAACTCGGTTAAAGTCCGGGCAAACAGTCTCCGGTTAGCCCAGCCCGGAGTTTGAGGAATCCGCCTAAAAGGCAAGTCGAACGAAGTCCGTACAAGCGGTCTTCAGCTAGCCCAAACTGGATTTTGAGGAATCCGTCTAAAAAGGCAAATTGGTTAAAGTGCGAGCAAGCCGTCTCCGATTGGCCCTCCCGGATTCTGAGAAATTTGCTTAAACAGAAACTTGGTGAGAGTTTAGATAGATTCTGATTACAAAGAACATTTTTTTTCCAATACTGCCTAAAAGGCAAATAGGAAAGAGTCCTAAAAAAGTTTTAGTTCCAGAACTGTTTCAGCCAAATGCAAAACGTAGCCTTGATAATCACGGAGTGAGAGGAATTTGAGGCATTGCGACACTGGTTCACGCTGCAGATGAGCAATACGACCGCAAGGCACTGCGATGCTCGTCCAGTCCAACACAGCCCAATTAGTCGTGAGCACTTAATTAATTTATCAAAAAGATGCACAATCAAATCTTAGTGGATAATAATGATGCAACACGCCTTTGCCAATCATGAAATCTATTATGGAACCAGTAAAATATACAGAAAGGCCGTACAGCCGAGCTCAGCTCAAGAAAGTGCGCGCTGGGCCGTCCGCCGGCGACAGGTGGCTATCCACGCCAGTACGCCAGAGACGAACTAAGGGAGCGGAAGAACGACATTCCTGCTTTCGCATTCACAACTAATAAGAAGTGCTTAGGCATCCTCGAACTTTTTTTGTCACTCATGTATTCTCTGGTTCAGAGCGGTATATGAAGAGAGTTTCAACATTCATCGGGATGTATAGGAGGCAAATGAGGAAGTGCCATTGGCCAAAGGTGGGCTGGGCGTGTTCCAGAGCGTTTTCACAAATTCGAATGTGGCCAACCAGACGCCGTACATAATAACCTGGCGGTGGCTGCGAGAAACAAAATTAACACGTGCGGATGAGTAACTCTCGATTACTGGAAATATGGTGCACCTGATGGTTCGATCGCGCTCGTGCAAGATCAGGATAGAAGATATGTAGAGATATAGAAGATATAAAAAGTATGGATGACCAGCAAAACGATTCACATATTCCGTGCGCCGAGCGCCGCGACTGTGCCGTCCAAGCGGTCAAACTTCCCTTGGGCAAAATAGAATTGAAGTGTCACATCCATTTCTTACACCGTTGGAGTGGCCGGTGCCATTTCAAGGCTGCCAAAATCTTAATAGCACCATTTATTTTTTCTTCATCTTACACCGTTTTGCATAACCATTATCGAAACACCACGTGCAGCATATTTCTAACCATGAAAAGTTACTAGATTTAACTATCACACACTTATTAAAACTGTTTCTCGCTACCACCGGTAGGAAATTCCTTTCGGCTTCTGGTTGGCCAAGGAAGCTTGTCAAGCCCTCTCTCTGCGTGTAGAGCACACCATGACTCCGCCCGCTCCTACCATTTACCAAACTTTCTCGATATACAGCTCTGCTCTGCTTTAACCTTGTCGAGCGCGCTTCTTACCGAGCAACAGTGGACTGTTATATTGATCCGGCCACTTTTGCTCTAAATGTTACGGACGTTCCGTCATTTTACGATATTATATGCCTGGTTTTTACAGAAGGTCCTGTTTCTAGATAATAGGAAACCATGTCCGCAATATCGAACCGGCAACTTTTGCTGTAAATTGGGGCGAAAAGTCTTTACAGTGTAAGGTGCCACTTACACAACACACTACCACAAACGGCGATCTGAAACCATAAGCCAACATATAAATTACTCGGAGCATTATCACTGATTGTTCCATGTTTCAGGAAAGGAAATTGAAATATATTTGTTCTGCATTTTGACGTTGCACTTAGAGACAGTTAATGTCACCGATTCTTTTAGGTGGAATCAAAGTTTACATTTTAACTTTTATACTTGCACAAGTTGATGTTACTACTTTTTTTTTTTGGGGGGGGGCTGGAACTGAAGTTGAATCTCGCAGGCGCCAAGAAGTCTCCCAACGATCACAATGACTCCCTTTCTTCAACTAACTGACACTTGAATAGGGCTTCTTTGCTCAAGACAGAGTGACAGTCAGTACTGGCTATTTCTCAAAGAGTCGCTCATACACTTCCATGACTATATTGCCGTAAGTTTCACGGGACTCTTCTTAAAGGAAGGGTCCTCACAACTCTTGGTACAGTGTCACAAGGATTACCAGGAAGGACTACTGTGAGTCTTTCTTCGTTAGATAAGAGTCGTTAAAGAGTCACCCTTGACTACATCGCCTGGAGTCGCACATACACTACTATGACTCCAGTGTGATGAGAGTCGCAAGACTCTCTTTAAATAAGACTCTAGTGACTCTACAAACTGGATTCCTGGAGATCTGTGGAGCGGAGATTCCCGCCCAAAGTGAGTCGTGGAGACTCGTTTTTGTTTAAGAGTGAACCATGTATTCTATCGCTCAGGAGCTTCGGCTTTAGTCATGCTTGAATGTGATGTGTATCTACGGATCAATAAAGCTACGTTTAAACTGAACTGCAGCATTTTGCTTCTTAGATTTCTGTACATCAGGCAACCAGTAGACCTGCGCGAGGCTTGTTTTTTCCTTTTTTCTCAATTTCTGGGGGGCAACTTCGAGTCGAAGAGGGCTAAAAGCAAGGGTTCAAAATTTAGTGGCTCGGAACTTAATGTAAAGATTAACTTTTAGTCCCAGGAGTCTAAATGCAAGGGCGCTAATGCTAGTCTTGGGGGTCCAACTTTGAGGGTCCAGCGGTAGGAAAGCATCGGTTGCTCCTGTCCCCTTAAGTCCCCCAGGGGACTAATGGTAGTGTCAGCACATTTAGTCCCCAGAGAAACTAAGTCTCGAATCTTTTTTTTCTTAGAGTGTAGACGTTCGTGAGCTAGGCCAGGGTGGGCTCCGGGTTTGGAACCTGGCCTGATGACGGAGAGGCGGGGACGCTGCTTTGGCGCCTACCCACACGCTCCCCTTGTGCTACCCGAAAGCGCGAGCTCCTTACGTTCTATTTGCGCCACGGCTGCACAAGTCCTCGTGCAGTGGGAGACAATAAGGATATTTAGTAGACCGTACGCTAGAGCTCCGTTCTTGTAGCAAAAGGCCGTGCCGTCCCTTTCAAGCATGGTTCGAGCACGCGCCCACTGGGCCCGCTATCCGCAGCGTAAAGTCTATTAAAACTCTATAATATGGAGGCTTAGTAACCTCTCAAATAGGGAGTTTTAGTGGATCGTTATCAATGGCCCACTACCACTGCGAGCGAGCGCTTCAGAGCATGTATCGAAGTGGCAGCGCGAACTCCCGCGCTACAAGTAGCGTGGCGAGGAAACGCGATCTACTAAGACCCTTTAATGTCGGAGCTACACCCTTACGCGTCTTGCACGTTCCGCAGCCAACTCGATGGCCTTCTGATAAAGATATAAATATAAGCAGTCCTTTGTTACTTCAGAGTGCCGTCACAGCGATATCTGCGACATTTGTCGGCGAAGTTGTTGGGTATCGGCGTCACGTTCATGAATCGTGGTGTCTTGATCGCGAAGATTGAATTGGCGTTGTTCTTACGAGTACACACTTAATTCTTTTATCTGCGACAAACGGCGAGACATTTCAGCGTCTAACGAGTGCGACGAAAGCACGCGGCCAAGCAAAGTCGTACCATAGCCTCCTATATACTGACAAAGCCTGGCAGATCGCCACGAGAAGTGGCCGCCGAAATAGAAAAGGTGGAGCGGCAGACAACGGATGAGAGGAGAGCTACGTGACTGGCGCCCCGCTGCGGCGAGACGCCGTTACACACTTCTTCCGAGCGAACAAGTGTTTTTCGGGTCCTCGCCGCTGCCAAAGCTGTGCGACGACTTCCCCGAGATATGGCTCTTTGATGCTCTGTGCTACCAGATCCACGTGCCCCAAATCTGCTTCCGGGCACTCTATGGCTCGGGCGTCGAACTGCCAGGCTTTGTGAGTATAGACGCTTTACAGCAGCTGTGCATGGGCGCCGCCATAACTGACCTTCAGTTTTTGTTCCCTCTTATTCCGTTCGCTGACTTCATCATTTCCACAGCAGGACAGGTTATTGCCATTTAAGTGTTACTGTGTCCTTCCCCCCAGCATAGGCCGTTGTGGAGACTCGTCAACGCCGGCTTCAGTGGCTCGGCATCTCGGTAAGACAAGAGAAGGGCGGCTATGGCGGCTCAATCTGGCGCGTGTGGAAAGCGTCTATAGAGGAGGCTAAGGTCGCACCCATCTGCCCCTTTTCGCGCGCTCTCGTTAACCATCAGCGCCTTTTCCGCTTGAGGCGGCTCAGGGAATTTCTATACGTATGACACAGGGCTGGGCAGAGATACTCCAAAAAGTATTCGGGAATGCAAATACTGAAATATGTGTGTTTTAAGACCCAAAATACATATACTAAGATACATTTGTATTTTATGCAACGCGATATCCCTGAGATACTTCTGCAAAACCGACGAAAAAGTATTCCGGAATACAGATACAGATATTTATAGCAATACATTTGCTGCCGAACAGTGCTAGGTGGGGAGGGTGTAGTTCATGGTGAATACGAATGGGAATTTATTCTTGCGCTCCTCTCTTGTGCCATTTTATGCTGTTCCCCTTACCTCGAACTCTTTATTTATCATTAATGCCGCTTAGAAAAATATCACCCCATTAAACCATATATTGACAAAAGGCGTCTGCCCGAAATGACCCCTGTTTTGCCGTGAGGGGACATTTCAGACTGTCGTATTATAAGCTTCAGAGTCACCCATAGTGTTGGAAGATTGGACAACAGGACCATATGTTTTCTTCACTTATCCCCTTTACAGTGTTCTCTCTGCTAAATTGAAAGCGTGAAGGGCTTTTTTAGAGGAGCTGACTTTGTTATTCTTGCAATTAACCTTTTTTTAAACCACAGTTTTGTTTAATGTCGGTGACTGAGATGCATCATGTTGCAGGGCGAGTTCGTATTATATAGTGCAAAGCAACTTGGACCGAACAGATTTTTTTTAATTTATCTTAAAAAGGACAACAAATGTAACGATATACCTAAGTCTGGCAAAGTATCGCGATACAAGCGAAACATCTTAAATGTATTTCACTACTGAAACACAAATACATTTTTCAAAAGTATCCCGATAAAGAGATACAGTTACTCAAAAGTGTCTGCAAGATACTATCGCGATACATTTGTAACGCGATACTGCCCAGCCCTGGTATGACATAACGCGCAGGCCCGTCACCTATTTGGTATTGGATGGATGCATCCCGCTGAACCATTTTAATCGGGTGGCGGCTTGCGCCACCTAGCCGGAAATTTTTAATCGAAACAATTAACTCCGATTAAATTTAGAATTAATTCAGAATTAACATAAATTGTCATCTCTTTTTCACAGCACCGGTGGCCATCTAACGGGCACTACACGAGACTGATATGCTGATTTGTATTCCACAAATATTGTATATGAAGAGTATTGTCAAGGCTAGTGTGTCTTTATGCGCCCGTTGATTAATTAAGGGTTGGTTCACACAGTCCCGTTTACTTACGTTTCCTTACGTTCCGAAAGCTTACGTACAAGTAACTTCGACAGCTGTGCTTTATATTAGGCCTAGTTGCCGGATTAAGGAGAAAGCCTAGCCTAGCACGCGAAATTAAATACACAAATGTTTCAGGGACCTGTGCGTAACGTAGGAAAACGCAAGAGAGCGGTGATGTGTGAACCGGGATTAAATGGTGATGATAGCATCGGATCATTGTGTTCCGAACGCTTTTTTTTTTGTTGTTGTTCCCGACAGCATGAAAGCACGTCTGCCGGCCGAGCTCTTGTCACTGACAGTACTGCGGTGGCATTTTGTTACCAGCAATTTCTTCTCTTTTTTTTTTCCGATGACGCGTGCTCTTGGCATCAGGTACTACAAAGGCATCATTCCAACAGAATGACATTGGGGCACCTTAGTAAAAGCTGTCGCGTAGCTCAAGACGGTATATTCAACACAGCAAGTCACGCCATAGCGCGACCGCTTGTCTTTTGAAATTCATTAAACGTTTAAACTCAACTTAACTATTTTTTTTTTATTTTTCACGAGAGGGTGATTTTTCACGTGACTAAAGTTCCAGGACTGCGAGCGATTGTACGACGCCCTCGTCGTAGGTCGACATGCCTCAAAAACATAATCCGACTCGAGATTCTGGTAGATAGGCAATTAAGTTTGTAAATAAAAGTGGCAGCAGTGAGTAAAACGATGAATTTCATCAATTGCATTTTAGCTTCGATCGTTGCCGTGGGTCGAACCAGCCGGGAATATTTACAGGTGCCTGTCGGTATGCTCTGTATTGAGCGCCGAGGGCTTTTTTTTTTCTCCCTCAGCTGTGTGTAGAGTCAATACCAGCTAGAAGACAAGGCCTGCGCATGACGTTTCGTTATAGTAGATCCCCGACCCGCCCCAAGCGCCAAACACCCCAAAGCTTGACGAGAGTAGGGGCCCCGCGGAGCGCGGGCAAAAAGCGATCGCAACGCGCCAATCGAGTTCGGAGCCTCCGCTAGCAGACGAATTCTCCGCAACACATTGGTTTTGCCTATTTCCGTGCGAGGTGACCAACGAAAAAAGAATTGTAACGGGTATTCGCTGCCAGGAATGTTAAAAAATAGGTGCCACCTCATAAGTGAAGTACATTTTCTTCGAGTGGGAAAGATGTTAGAGCCTTCAGGATGCAATTTTGGGGCTCTCCTCATGAAAAAACACTGTCACGACTTATGTAAGCCAGACAAAACACGAATGTACCTTCGCACAGTCTTTTTGTTTTGTTTTTGCAAAAAGAGAATTGTACAAAAATTTTAGAACGTAGCTACGTTTCAAGTTTACTATTCTTATTAATCAATTCGTTTCGTTGTTGCAGTTCTCATTTCTCATGAATGTCTCGCTTATAACCGTTTTGTCGAATTTCAAATAGGATGAAGCAAAACGCATTTTCGAACCACGAACGTTGTTGCGATGTCAGTATGCTCTGGAAAAAGTCGATTGTGCACATGCACATCTGACGCTATTACTGAAATTAATAAAAGCGGAGTCACAAGAAAGCAGATTTCTTGAGCGTCGAAAAGAAACAAACGAGAAGAGCGTGGTAGTGCAAATAAAGGTGATTTCGCTCACGTCATATACGAGGGGCGTTCATAAAGTTCGTATTATCGGCACAAAGTATTGACAAAAATGGAACAAAACAGGCATCAACATGAGCGCGCGTCCCTCTAGTTTCCGCACAGTATAAACATCGCACGATATAGTAGCTCGGAACGCCGCTAGGGAGTCGAAACAAAATGGCACCGCCCATCGGTACCAAGCACATTCAGTGATCCGTTTTCTTCGTTTGAAGGGAAGCAATGCCAAAGATATTCATTCTAATCTGGAACGTTGTTCGGGGACAACGCCCCAGTTTATGACACTTTGGTTAAATGGCGGAGTCGCTTCCAGTGTGGCCAAATAATAGGAAAGCATTTCAAGGACGGCAACAAAGTGATTGCTGAAGTGGAGCGATTCCTGAACCCTCAAAACGAGGAGTTCTATAACAATGGCCTCCGGCATGTGGTGCATCGCTTGAAAGAGTGGGTAACTTTGGTAGCGAATATGTACAGAGAGTTTCAACTCCTACTCGAGTTTGATTGCTGAATCTCCATTTCTTCGTGACAATATTACGAACTTTATGAACGCCCCTCGTACGGTGCACAAATGGACCTTTTCCACATACCGACGGCACCAGGCGGTGGCTGCACGGAACTAAAAATCGAGGAAGTGACCTACCTGCGCTACCAATCGATAATGGGAGCTACGCTACCAGTTTCTTCGCTCTCTGAGCAGCGGCGAGTGGCCAACGCGACTTTAAAGAGGGGCATCCGTGGCGTCCATCCAGACGTCGTGTTTTGCTTTCCGTCCACTTTCTTTTTTTGTGTAACGCAATTATATGTATGCTGAAATTACGCGTTCGACTCGTTGATTCACAGCGTCCTTCCGAATTTCCTCGATTTCTGGTACCGACTTCCGCCGCTTGGCATCGGGCGCTCGCGCGTGCGCAGAACGCTTCTCAGAAAAGGTCCATTCCGATTTTTAGCGCCGGGAGGACTAACGTCTTCGCCGTCTTCTACGATATAAGCAGGCACCCGTTGGACCGTCAGCAACTCCTTCCATTTTTCAAAGTCTGCTTTCTTTTTATTCTTGAGGAGACGCTACGCCGTCGCGTTCTTTCTTCCTCCTGCTTTTATGTTGTTGTTGTTGTTGTTTTCTCCTTTTTGTTTACTTGACGTTCGAACCATCGGGTATTTTGTTTTACCTTGTTGGGCTTCGTTTTTGCTCTCTTTCCTTCACTTCGGCGCTTTCTACCGCCAGTCCGTCTGCAACGCTGTGCCCGGACATTTTGAGGACCGTCTGCGACTTTGTTTTTTTGTTTTTTTTTCCCACTGTCGTCTGCGATAACCTCCTGTTTTCGCTTTCGATTGAGTTTCTAACCCAAAATCTTCACATGTGCTTTTTGGTATTTATTAGATATATTGAAAAGTGCAAGCTCGTTATAGATTTATATTCGAATTTTATTTGTCTACGCCGGAACGTCTGCTATGGGTCATCGTTTGTTGACCAACCGGCCGCCTACGGGCATACACCAGAGCATACTTGGAGATGGCAGGCATTTCATGTGCTGCCTACCACTGCAAAAGCAAGTTTTCGCGATGTGTCAGAAAATCCTTATTCCGCTTCTCGAAGACCGGACAAGCGTGAGTAATTAAGTTGCTGCAGCATTCAAATTAAACTAAAACAAACAACTGCAAAAAAAGAAAAGTGAAGCTCCTTTTGTTTATTCTGCATGCATGCTTTCCATTATTTTATGTTTTTCATAAGCGCCGCAATGATTGTTGTCGTTAAAGGAGTTTTTTGCTGTGTGATTTGTATCTTTCTACCGCCTGCTAACCTTTTGTTTCGTTCGCCGTTGTTCGCTGCCCGTTCCCCATTTCTCTTTATTTTCGTCTGAAAAGGGGACCCCATCTTTCGTGCAAAGTTCGGAAAATGTTTGCAGGGTTATTTTCTCGTGACTTCTTTGTTTTTGTTACGCTGCCGCTGCTGGTGCGCTTGCACTGGTAATCTTAACATGTTGTTTGCGCACGTTTTAATGATCACCTATTTCGGTAAGAAACTGTGACAACGCATTCTCTAACGGATCAACAGTAACCTCTTACGACGTAGTTCGAGCAGGTAAACGCCTTTCTTCCGCTTCCCAGATGCGCTTCCAAACTCGTGGGATCACCTGAGTGGCGTTTGAGACCGCTAAATAGGCTGCTCTACCTTTGTTTATTCGCGGGTTGTTATTTGATTGTCATTGCAGTTGCGATCAGTGGACCCTTCTTCGCAAGCGAACTGACCGTAATGAATTGCTTCAGCTGTTGGGGTGACGAAACGGGGTTCGCAAAGCGTCTGCTGACGCAGACTTAGAGTCCGAGAGGCGTTCACCACCCCTTAAATAGGCCTGTTTCTCTTGGCACGGGGGCGCTGCGGCGTTCACGAACGCGACCACATGAAGTCTACGGCTTCGCGAGAATCCGCGAGACGCGACCATTTAATGCAGGTGTAAGGCGGCGACCAAGCGTCACATCATGCACAATCCACGCGCGTAAACTAGCGTCTTTTAGCGTACCTCAGCATCCACAGGTATTACCACAGCGTTTTAAGGGACGCAACGCTACTCACAACGGAAACGCGACCTACAAATACACAGTATTGCTCGCCAGGGCGCTGTTCAAAACTTGGGAGCTACAGGTCCATGGGTTTTGGGAGGAACTACGCCTCATTTAGTGGCGGCCACAGCTGCGTGCGCGACTGATTAGATCGAGCTGATAACAAGCTACCACAGTTTATTTGCAACGTGCATGCGACACCATGAAGATTTCGGGTCTTAGCAATGTGAGCTCGTTCTCAGTACGACCGGCCACTGAAGCAGGCGATGCAGCAGGCGATGGAGCAGACGATGTAGCAGACGAGGGCGCTTATCCAGGCTACCTAGGGGGCGCTGAGGGGATCTACTAGTGATGACGTTTAGAGGAGGAAACGCGCAAGCCTTGTGTTCTAGGTGGTATTGGTACAGCCCCCCGCAACACGCACAACCCACTGGGAGCGCGTGGCCGAGACTGTGGCTGGCAGGGGCGTTGCGCGCGCTCTGGGCGATTCCATTCCATCCCGAGGGTGGACTCACTCTGGGGAAGGGGCTCATCTGAAATTTTGCTTTTGGTTTTCTAATAAAGAGCAGTTATTCAGCGCCATGCCACGGCTATGTCCTACTAACGTCAAAATTGCTGCCTCGGGGAGTCAGGACTGAGCCTAGGTGATTTATAATATCTATGTAAAAGCGCACGATACGTGCCACCCTTCTCACGAACGAATTTGCTCTTCAATGCATTTTATATTTCATATATTGAACTCGTGTACAACTGTAATACTATAGACCTCTTTAATTTGGCGACCCCAATTTTTTGCGAATCGGGCAAAGGCGATAAATTTGCGACCGCTTAAATTCGTAATTTCTTGTGCCGAGGCTGCATGTTGGCAGCCACTTAATTTCGCGAACTTCCGAGCCCAAGAATGGACAAATCCAGTGACCTTGGCAGCCTTGACAAAAACCTTCCCCGGAAATTACAAGCACGCTGTGATGCCATTTTATCTACAGTAATTTGAAGGGACAGTCAACTATTATCGTCTAGCAGTTAGTAAAAAAGGGGGAGAAAATCCTGCAGTGCATTGCATCCGGTGCGGGTGTGATCCTCGTTTAGAATTATCAAAATTTATTAAAAGAGCAAATAACAAAGCTAGAAGGAAAATAGTTGCAGGGTATTTTATAAAATCCTCTGGTGAAAATCTCGTCAGCTTGCCTTCGATTTCACTAAAGGACACGAAATTGTATTTTCTATATGTTTTGTTGTGGACACGTTGCTGAACTGATGCGAATGTTTGAAGCATTGACACGAGTTGCTTGTGTTTATATGACAGCTGTTATCACGAGAGATTGACAAGATAGGCAAGAGTGTTTAAGCATGTGTGCTGATTTGTCTGCATTGGATATATAATCTATTACAGTTACTAACTGCGCGCAGATCGGACATATTCTTATATCGCTGGTTTAAGCCTCTGAATATGAAAATTTCGCTTCTAGAACCTCAGTCCTACGTGAAGGCCTCTGACCACGAAGCATACTCAGCTGCCAACAGCTTTTTTGCGAAATTCCTTCAACGATTGGTTGTCTTTTCTGTTTCTCCTTCCTTCCTTGTTCAGCTGGTTTCATTCGTAATGTATCATAGCCTTCAACAAGACGCAAATCCAAGCAAAGTAAGAAAACCCTACAGGACGTAGGCCAAGACAACACGAGCCGAGATCGCCCGTTTTGCACTAGAGCAAGGCAACACAGCAGCCGGAAACGAGATGACAAGGGCTCTGGGACACCCCGTTTTTGAAAGCACTGTTCGCCCTATGAGAGATTTGTACCTACGTAAAATCAAAGTTGCCAATTCACCCTTTGAAGTGCTGCCGCATGTTACACGGTAAAGAAAGCTGAAGTTGGGCCATTTGGATAAAAATGTGCTAGATTACGTTCGGAAAATTTTCAGAAAAGGAAACAATCAGTAATCTGACGATCATCGTTGCCGCTGCTTGGGGAATCATAAAGGTGAAGCAGCTAAGCAAGGTTCCTGAGAACGGTGGTTCGTTCACACTTGACCGGAAGTGGACCGAGTCTATGATGAAAATAATTAACCATGTTCGTAGAAAAGAAATGCGGACAGATAGGAAACTTCCAACCGACTTCTAAGACATAAAAATCGAGTTTCTACCAAGGGTCGAAGATATGGTTCGAGAAAACAAAATTCTGGAAGGCATGGTCATTAACTGTGATGAACCTGGCTCGAAGCTACTGCCGGTAAGCAACTGTCAAACAAAGAGGGTCTTAGCAGATTTCCATGGTGAGCCGTGCCGACAAGAGAGATATTACTGCCTTGTTCGCACTTGCTCTAAGTGGAGCCGTCCTGCCTCACCAGGTCACGCAGCGATTGATTTTCCGGACTCGGGGGACATCTAGCACTCCCCAAACCGCTGGAGCACGACCGACACAATGCTGCGGTACACCGACACCATCATAGTACCTCACTTGGACTAACAACGAAATAATCTTCAATTACTCCCTGGTGCCAAGGCATTGAGTATGTTCGACGCGTTCGCGGCACATCAAACGGAGAGTGTTCTACAAGAACTTGAAAAAAATTCGAATTATAAACGTGTTCACACCTGCCGGATGCAACAGCCACCCTCATACCGTCGATGTGAACTTCAATAGCACATAATTGTCGGAGATGAAGAAGTTCACGTTTTGGTCAATACCATCGCTGGTCAGCTGACAAACCAGGAAGATGCCCTAGTGACAGGACGTCTTCATCGATGAATTTACTGCATGCCGTGTGGTTGACTAAGGTGTGGCGCTTGCTTAGTGATAAGCCTGTATTGACCGTCGCACATTTGGAAAAAGCGGTATTGCACAGGTTTGTGCTGGAGTGTAGTTCCAATGCACCCCTCTTGAACATGTTCATCAAACTGAAAATAAGGTTCGCGATAGGAGAATTGTTTTCTAAGTGTAAATTCTCGTCCAAAACTTTCGCGTGCCTTGTAAATTCGCGGCTTTTTCATTAAGTTAGGGGCTTACCAATATTAAGGGTTTTACTGTATCTGCTTATTTGATAGTGCCTTTCCTGACAGTTTACACCTAAAAGGACTGATAAAACAGTGATGACTGTGCTTATTTCGAGCCTTCGTAACCATATCTTGTCGCCTTGCGTCAATGAAGCGCGTTCTTCTGCTGAACCAAAACCAAAAACTCTTAAGCGCATTCAGGCTCGACGGAATATGAGTGAGTGTCCTCCCCTTAAGGCGGAAGGGAATCGTTCGGAACGCGTGCAGCGCCCCTGCCCACCACCGTCTCGGCCACGCACTCTCAGGGGATCTTTCATATTGCAGGACACTGTACATATTGGGCTTGTTCCGAACACATTAGGAAGTTTTAGAGTAACGTCCGCAATTTTAGCCCGCGCTAGCGCCAAATTTACCGTTTGCGTTAGCGCACGCTACGCGAGAGTTTTAGAATAGCATTTCTACGTCACGACGCAAGTAGGGTTGAGGGGTTTGATGGGCTGAAGGCGTTTGAAGCACTGAGAGGGTCCCATAACACATAAGTGCTGATGTTTTATTTTCAACAGAGGGTACTCAAAATTTCGCAACGGCAGCGGACGTTGCTTTCGCGTTCGTGGTTTTCGCTAAGTGTGCTGTTGACAGTGCGTATTTGTGCGTTTGGAACACCTGCTCGGATTTATTTCTTGAACTACTGTGCATCTCAGGAATTTACCCAGAGGCATCGTGAGTACCTCGAAATATATTGTTTGTGAAAAAAGTTGGTGGTCCCTATTTTGAGAGATCCTTTTTTCTACCGCTGCTTGCGCCCGGGTTTCAGTGTACATTGGTTATTATAATTTTTAGGCACAGCATGCATGCACAACTCAATGTCTGAAATTAACTTCTAATACCTTTTTAAACTGCATATCTGTTTTATGTTTTACAGTCATTTTGGCATCTAAAGGGTCGAAGGGTTAAAAAGACACGAAAGGCTGAAGCGTCCGAAGGGCTGAATGGGTTTGAATGGGGGAAAATGTTTGAAGGGTTGAAGTGGTATGAGGGGCATGAGAGGTTTGATGGTCTGAAGTGGTTTGAAGGGCGGAGAGGGTCCCCTAACACATCAGGGCTGACGTAGTAATATCAAGAGGGAAATATCACTAAATAACAATATCTGTGCAGCCCGCTCCGCCTTTTACAATAAAGCATGTAGGTTGAGGATACTGCACGCGTGAGGCTACATTGATGCCAAACTTATTAAAAACGCTTACTCAATTCCATTGAATATTCTAGATATATTTGTTATTGGCGTATTCGTAGTAATCTTCGACAATGAGATTTTAGAAAGGACGTGGCTTAGAATATGTAGCGGGAGGTGACAACTCATCCATGCTAGATTGAAACCCAGATATCGTAGACAAACGCAAATATAAATACAAACAGGCACTTATGTAACTGAAGCCATGTGCTTCAAGCAGGCAGGTAGCCAGGATTTTGTTTCGGGGGGGGGGGGCCCGCCCATGACCAAATTCTGTATGAGGGGGAGGGGGGAGAGGAGGTCCCAGAAAAATGAAAGATTTCGGGGGGGGGCCCGGGCCCCATGGGCCCCCCACCCCCCCCCCCCCCCTGGATACGTGCCTGGCTTCAAGGTGTAACTATCACTGTGCTAATAGCGGGTAGTGGGTTCACTTTGCAGGAGACCATTGGATAGAATAGAATCTTGCATGCATTACAACAGTTTGTGCTATTAAGATTTTTAGAGAACAAACATTACTGTTACAATAATGGCACACGCCAGAACAGTGTGTCACGCTAATGACTGTAAATTTTATTTTTTTATTCTTTATGAAGAATTTCACTAGCGTACACACGTGCTATAAGTGTCTCACTTTGCTTCTGTTAAAAAACATAGTGAAATATTATATTTGAAGATGACCACATTGCCAAATCAATACATATAATTCGACAGGTTGTGAGTAAAGCAAAATGTGCATTCAAAATATAATAAAACTGTGGTGGAATATTTTTTATTTTTATGCTCTTGGAGGTGGGGAATCTTCATCATGATCTTCGAAAAACGACAGCGGAGATCCCTCTGGAAGCTGGAAGGTAAATTCCGCGGAATCTCCAACAAACTGGTGATCCCAAGGGCCTAAATTGAACCCCTTGACTAAAAATGTGCAATTTGCTCCTTTATTTGGCAAATCTGAAAATAAATAAACAGCGCCACTTTATTAATTTAATGTGAAATTTCCTTAGATGCGCGCATTTTTAGCTCAAACGGCAAAAAGTCGTTCCTTAACAGTGTTGTGCAGATTTGTAAAGCACGGTTCTACTTCTTTTCAAACTTTTCACAGTGCGTCTTTACTGTTGTATGTCATCCAATTGACGTTCGTTTACACAGTACATATACTGAAAACTAGAATCATTTCCTGCAATGCGGTACTTAAAATAAAAATAAATATATGGTACAATTGTTACAATTTTGACCAAAAAACTTATCTCGTATAACAAAATATCATATTTTATACACTGTACATGTTTGACATGTTTTCGCTTATAACTAAACCATGAATCTATGGCTAATGGCCTAATTAGTGTCATCAAACGGCTCATTATATTTACATTATTATTCCTTTGTTCTAGTGGGTGCGTATGATCACCATGACTCATTATTTGTGTATTATAATTATACCATTGAAATTGATCTGTTAAGCAACATTACCTAATGTTTTCAAGCTTATTTACATGCAAGTTGGTTATTGTAAATTGTTTTAATAATAATGTTCATAAGTAAAGGCAACCCCTCACCTTCTATTTATGAGTAATGTATCATAAGTAAATGCAACTCGCAAACCTAGATACAAAACGACATAACCCAGCGCCCGTGGTTTATTTGTTTCTTATTATATCACCAGAAAGCAGGCCGAATGAATGGGTGTTTAGGTGTCAGGAACCAGAGGCAACATATGTAATATAATGCAGGCAAATATAATATTTTCCAATTATTTAAAAATTATATAATTTAACAACCCAACCTTTCGGCCTATGCTGAAGTTTAGCTTCATGTGAACCACTGTGTGATTATTTCAAACCTTGAGGCGGGTCGGCAAAATACAAATAGAGGAGCTAACAAGACAAAGACCAAGGGGCATTTAGTCTTGAGTGTTCACTTCTCACTTTCACTATCAGAAGAATTTTCCGTATCTCATGGCGCTTTAGTGCTTTGCAGCGTTGGAGTTTTGAGTTCACCAGCCGCCGGTTGAAAGGGATGATAACAAATTATTGGGAAATGTGTAGAGGGTTTTTAGTGTCATGAGAATATTTCTATTCATGTTCATTTTGCAACAAAGTTTAGGATCGCCAATTAAAAGAAATATAATTTGTCAACGGTTGACATTTTAAGACGTGTAAAAGGAATTAAGGTAACTTGTTATTGAACACGGTTTTTAGAAGCTAGTGGTAGGTTAGTTCCTTAATTCCTCCTTACTTGAGTACTTTTTATACCTTCTACTCTTAATGTATATCTCCATAACTTCTGCAACCGTGCTTTATGCGACGTTATTGGTGCGGCATATAACAAGATATGCTTTTTAATACACCACGAGCTCTTAATAGCATCTGTATTATAGTGGAATTAGACTAGTGCAAAGTGACCTGCACGTCTACATTTAACCTTTTAAACGCCGCACTATGACGCAATGTTCCAAACACTAAAATGGCTGTTCATAATTCACACATGGCTTCTGTATTAACAATTAAAAAAATTATAGCCAAATTAACAATCACTAGGCATGTTTTTTTGCATGTTCCATTTTTGGAACATCGGCATTTCTAGTATACAAAATGCAAGTGTCGTCTGAAACAACACTTATTGAGTGTAAAATGGAAATTGCTACTGTTATTTGAAGAGAACCTTTTAGCTACTTGCAAGGGCTTCGAAAACTATAAAGATAAAAAAGAATGCTTGAAAAATATGTTTGTTCAATGTGTGTGTTACATGGCAGTCAGCGCTTCATAACCACGAGCCGTGGTAAGCTGCAAAGCAATTCTGTGCAGCCGCTTTTCGCAATGGTGGCATTTGTTGGTAGTGTTTTTTTTGCACTCCGCACACCTTCCTTGTGTAGCTGAGACAATGTAGTGACCGTCAGTCTTCCTTTCCGCGATGCTGGGATGAACCCGAGGTCCAGGTCGCAGCGTGAGTTTCTGCTTCAGGTGGAGCTGGGACATGGCGACGTCCCGCCTGAAAGCTAGGTGCGTCATGGCGGCATCTGTGCCCTTGTAAAGTTCGCATTGAAGGATCCATCCTGCGACTACAGTCATGTAGAGACCATTACTGAAAAGATTCCACCACCACTTTTTGCTTCTCTGCCTTGGGCGGTAGCTACCAAGGAAGCGGTCCATAACATCCACACCTCCCATGCCTTCGTTATATTTTTTGATGAGATATGGTTGCGCAATGTCTACCTTTTTCTTGCAGCGTCGTGAAAAGCGCTTTGCAGTACAAACAGGCTCATGGCTGAGATAGTTAGAGGCAACTGTGACCACTGCGTTGTCGTGCCATCTGCATGCGTATACCGCACCGTCACACTTGTAGTCGAAAGCTCCTCTCTCCTTTTTTGCGATGTCTTTCTGGCTCCTCAGCGGACAGCTACCAGTTCTTGTTTCTCGTACAGTCCCCGCCGCTCTTATTCCTTCGTCAGCCAGTTTCGTCAGGAGACCGTAAGAGGTGAAAAGGTTGTCGAAATACACCTCATGTTGCTCAGGGCTAGACGGGACAGATACCATGTTGCTAACTACCCTGAGCCCGAGGGGAGTCTTGTCATCCTTCTCCTTTCTTCCGCAATATATCTCCATCGCATAGGGATACCGATTTGGAGACCGCATCATCCATATCTTATAGCCAAATCAGATGGGCTTCCAGCGTATGAACATTTTGCATGAGCGGTGGCCATAATAGGGCACCATGAACTCGTCGATGCTGAGGCTTTCATGGAACACTCCAAACTGGAGGAAAAATTTAGAACTCTCGTCGTAAAATGGCTGAATCTTCGCCATCTTCTCGCCTGCTTTCAATTGAGTGTAGTCCACAATGTGAAAGAATCTTTTCAGTTGCCTGAACCTATTGTGGGGCATCACTGTCGCCACTAAAGGTACGGAAAGGTCTTCAGCCGTACTCCAGTAAGAGTCTTCAGAGGGAACGGAGTGATAGCCACTAAGAAGTAAGAGACCAAAAAACTGCCCGATATCCGCTGCAGTGACGTCCAACTCGGTCTCTTTCTGGAGTCCATACCTTGTGGTCATTTCAGCGAGCAACCCAAGGTATTCAAAAGAAATAATTTTGCTGAACAGCAAAAAGGGGCTCATGTTTGCAGGCTCAGGAAAATCCTCTACCAACGGCCGAGGGTTCTGGTTGGCAAGTGCTTTGTGGAACGTAGAATTTTGACTCCATTCCGCTCTATTAGAAGGCTTTGGGGTCTTGTTCCCCGCCTTGGTAGAAGCTTTGTGCGCTTTTCCTGCACATCCTGAGGTACCCACTACCGTTTCCTCATGGGTTTTTCTCGCGGGTCTCTTCCGCTGTGGCTCGAGACTGGTGCACTCCGGAGAATCAACGTCATCATCGCTGCACTGCATGACTTCGACGTGACCACAAACATCAGTGGGAACAACCTCAGAGAGGTCATTTCCGTTCACGTGCTCTTCGTCAGTAATGTTGCCATCTTCGTCAGGTGGAACTGACATATAGATGCATCTTAGCGTTCTTCATCGGAAAGGCTGAACAAAAGCTCAACTGCAGCCTCCAAAGTAGGGAAGCGTTGAGCCATGTCCTAAGAGGAGAATTATTGCATGGTAAGGAAGTGTGCCAACACAAAAAAGGAAGCCATAAGGTTGTTTTCTACTTACATTGACAAGTGGTGAGATTGTCACTTACTGCACGTAGACGCCGCGGCTTACTCGTGCTGAACAATCTCAAAAGAACGACAAGAAAAGCTGCCATTCAAATTTCTGCCAACCGCCGCACAGGGGGTGCTACCAACAAGACTAAACACTATGCCGAAGTGCAGGCTGCAGTTTATGTTGAATTTTGCTACTGTCAAATGCCAATGTTCCAAAAACGGAACGTTTGCAAAAAACTCAATGCCAGTGAATGACGGACAGGCTTTGGTTGTTTATTTTTTATCACATAATCGCCAATGATTTGCCTTTATTTTAAATCTGCTTTGTTCATTTGAACGCCATTTTTTCTTGCGAAATGACGCAACCCACAATTGGCTGTGAAAAAACCCAAAATATGTCATTTCACAAACACTGATTCAAAGTTTTTAAAATGACAGATAGTTGAAGCTAAAATTGCGGTGTTTTTCACAGTCATTGAACAGTATGCGAAAACAAAAAATTAAAAACAAAGGTATATTTCGAAAGAGAACAAAAAATCGAGTTTCATACGTTCCAATTTAGGAACATTGGCATGTAAAAGGTTAAGGCAAGTGGTATTTGTGTAATTCGTTCCTCGGTGTTGTACCGGAGTCATCACAGGTCTGTGGGGATGCAAACCTTGAATTAGGTTCTTTATCGAGTCGCTTATAAGGGTATTTTTATTTCTGTCATATCGAGTCTTTCCATTAGGTACATCTCTCATTAGGTACATGAGTGAAATATAGCTCATATGTCGATTCTAACAAGGTTCAGGATTGCCTGTAAAATATTGAATAAAATACCAGAGGACGTTCATACTTTACGGAAAAAGTATTTGTGCAACATATCTTAAACAGCGTAAAGGTATACTAAAATATCTAGTAGTTTTACGGGCTTCATGAACTGAAGTTCAGAAACAGGCTTTCTGAAGTTTAAGGTGAGAAACACGGTGAATATTCGTGTAGAGACCTATCAGGCTTAAATATGTCATAATATTTGCAGGAGATGTTTCTTATATTACAAATTTCTTGCCTTTAAGAGCAAGCTGGTTTTCTGTGGTAATGGCGCTCATCTCCTCAGCTCCAGGACACTTCCACGAAACCATGTATCCACCCAGGGGTCCAGCCGGCCTGCCAGGCCTCCTCCAGCTAACCAAGAAGTCGTCATTCTCTAGAATTGTTCCATTTAAATCAGTAGGAGTGGATGGTCCTGCAAGCAAAACGTCACAGGCTATAAGGTCACCACACACTAGTGTTATCCAAAGCAAGCCACATCTAATAGATACGATATCTTTCGCAGTTCGGCAGCAGACACTCGTCCAGCAAGTACTAAATTCATCTTGCCATCTGCTTTTGCAGCGTCAGCTATCAGCCCGTTTTTGCTGCTCATCATCCATTGGCACGCCAAGTCATCGCCACGTGGTCAAGCCTGAGGAACGCAAGCCATCGGTGCAAGTCATCGCCACGTCAGAAACCCAGGAATCGCCGCTAGTGGGCGTCTACCACCATCGAGGCCTATAAAACCAGAACGCGGAGCCCAATCCGTCGCAGTTCGGCAGCAGACACTCGTCCAGCAAGTACTAAATTCATCTTGTCATCTGCTTTTGCAGGTGAGGTATTGTTGTTATATTTCTTTATTTTTTTTTTCTCTGCTGCCGAACACAGCGCCTTTTGCTTTCGCCTGTATACTGTGTACGCGTGTTTGTGTTTTTGAAATATTCTGTGACTGTCTAGATATAAACAAACTCAAATGGCTAAGGAAATGGCAAAACTATGTGAGGAACTCAAGCGAGACATGAAACAAGAACATAGGGAACTAAGAGCCTCGATTGAAAGGGAATTGCGAGGGGAGCTAAGAGAAGTCAAAACAAGTATGGATTTTATAAACAAAACGTTTGAAGAGATGAGGGATAAACTAAGTACAGTCATGAAGGAAAATACGGAGCTTAAGGCAGATAACATCGAGTTTCGATTGGAATGCAAGCTGCTGCATCAACAAACCAAAGAATGTGAAACTCGACTTGTAAACTGCGAACAGTACAGCCGGAATCGAAATATTGAAATAAAAGTAATCCCGCACCAGCAAAATGAGAACATGCTTGAAATTGTGGAAAAGTTGGGAGCAGTGATAGGCATGCCCATACTTGAAGCAGACATCGAAGCATGCCACCGCGTGCCTGTTCCGAACAGCGAGGCAAAGAACATTGTCGTTCAATTCATGCGTAAAGACAGACGAGATAATCTCCTTCATCATACCAAGAAACGGTGCATCACTTGTAGTGACATAGGCATTACGTCTGGTGGCTCTGTTTACATAAACGAGCATCTGTGCCCCGCACTAAAGAAATTAATGGGAATGACAGTGGCAAAAAAGAAGGAGTGCAACTGGAAGTTCGTTTGGGTACGGAATGGTAGCATTTTTGCTCGCAAGGCCGAGCAAACGCCACTTGTGAAAGTAACATGTGTCGATGACGTCCGTAAAATAACGGCGAGCTAGTTTTGCCCTTTTTTTAATCTCTTTTGAATTGTTAAGCTAATACAGATATGTCAGACGCCTTTATTTCACCTTCTAGATTAAACAAATTACTTCAAAATAAGTCTGCATTTCAATTAACACTTCTTCACCTTAATGTTAGGTCTGCAAAAAAAACAAACACGATGACCTTGCTGTTTTGTTTGATTGCATTGGACCAAACGTTGACGCCATTATGCTAACGGAGACATGGTACCGTTGTAGTACTGACTACTTTCTACTCCCAGGATATTCCCATTTCAACTTAAATAGAGAAAACAGACAAGGTGGTGGTATTGCTATGTTGGTAAAGAACGAAGTAAGTTGTGAGCTCTTAGAATCATTCTGTAAAATCACTGACTTCTATGAAGTTGTAACTGTGCGTTTCGGAAATACGTTGCTCTCTGTTGTATATAGGCCCCCTAGTTCGCCTGTCATGCCGTTTCTAAATTTTGTGGAGACCTTGTTTAATTTTGTCAATGATAAAAATTACAAGTTAGTTTTGGGTGGGGATTTCAATATCGATATAAGTTCTGACTGTAGCTCGAGAAATTCTTTTTCAAACCTCATTGAGTCATGTGGATTATCAAATGTTATAAAGCACCCTACAAGAATAACTAACACGTCATCCTCTTTGCTTGATCTGTTCATAACCAACTACGAAGACTCGGTGGTGACATCGGGGGTTCTTTCAACTGATATAAGTGATCATCTTCCCATTTATTTTTGCTTGCAAAATAAACATTCCAATAAAAACCGTAGCGACTGCGTTCCTGTGGCTAGAGTTCAGCCGATCTCCCCTGACCAGTTGCGCCGTTTTCGAGAAGACATTGAACGTACATCTTGGCAACAAATTTTTTCTACAAATTCAGTTAATTCCGCATATAATTTATTTTTAGATATTTTTAGTGCAATATATACAAAACATTTCCCTTTTGTCAACCTCAAAGCCACTAAAAAGTCGCGTAGACCTTGGATCACGCCTATCCTACTATCAATGATACGAAAAAAGAATTTTTTATATAATCATTTTTTAAAAACTAGAGAAAATAGTCGACTTGTAATCTTTAAATCTTATCGAAATAAACTAACGAGTCAGCTAAGGACTGCTAAGCGTGACTATTACAACAGACTTTTTGATCCATTAGAAACATTGAAACCTGATATTATGTGGAAGAGAATCCGATCTTTAATAAACCATAAGCCACCCCAAAACGTACCTCGTGAAGTAATAGTAAGCGGCGCTCAAATAACAGACGTCACCATGGCAAACGCGTTTAATGATTTCTTTGTAAATGTTGGTACGTCAACGTGTGTGTCATCGTCCTGTATAAAAAAAGCCCTAGAGTTCATGAAATCGTCGCAGACTAATACAATGTTTTTGTTCCCCACTGATGAGGCAGAAGTCTGCTCAACCATCATGAATCTTAAAAATAGTAAAAGTATTGACGCCGATAACATGCAGATAAAACCTATAAAATATGTTATTGATAAAATTGCACCATATCTGACATATATATATAACCTTGCTCTTGAAACCGGGGTTTTCCCACTTAAAATGCAGGTATCAAAAGTTAGTGTCCTACATAAAGGCGGTGATATGTTCGACATATGCAACTATAGGCCCATTTCAATTCTTCCTGTCTTTTCTAAACCACTCGAGAAACTTCTACATCAAAGACTCCTAACACATCTCGATAAACATGCTTTAATTTCTGAATCGCAATTCGGATTTCGTAAGCATCGATCTACTGAAATAGCATTGCTGAACCAAAAAGAACTCATTTTAAAAGCATTCGACTCAAAAAAGATCACATTGGGCGTTTTCCTCGATTACTCAAAAGCGTTTGATTCAATTAATCATGACATTTTACTTGCAAAACTACCATTTTATGGAATAAGAGGCATAGCTCATGATATTTTGAAATCCTACTTATTAAATAGAAATCAGTACGTGTCTTTTCCAAATTTTCATTCAGATAGGCTAGCCATAACATCGGGAGTTCCCCAGGGCAGCATCTTAGGCCCATTGTTATTCATTTTGTACATCAACGACATCGCAAACGTGGCTCAAAACACTGATGTAAAACTGGTAATTTACGCGGACGATACCAGCATTTTTTCTTCCCATGACCATATCTGCACTTCCATTTCCGCAATGCAAGAGGTGTTAGAACAAATTACTGCCTGGACACTCAACAACAAATTAAAGTTAAATTGTAGTAAGACCAAGGCTATTTTGTTTAAACCTAGAAATAAAAGGATAAACGATCCACTTTGTCTTAAAATCAGTAATGAACAAATTGAATTTGTAAACTGTATTAAAATACTGGGTGTGTTGTTTTCACAAGACATGAGCTGGAATGCTCACATAGATTATGTCCAAGCAAAGCTATCCAAGAGCGTTGGCTTAATAACAAAGTTTAAAACAATACTTCCTACTCATATTAAATTAACTATTTATAAATCGTTAGTTTGTTCCCATTTAAATTACTGCAACCTTATTTGGGGCACCACAACCAAAACAAACCTGACAAAGTTGCACCTTTTACAGAAAAGGGCTGTACGTGCAATATCTTCTGTTCCCTCTCTCCATCCTACAGCATCATTATTTATGGCCCTAAAAGTAAAAACAATTCAGCAAATATATACGTTTAAACTTTTAACAATGCATCGTAGGGCTGTTCAGCAAAATAACGTTCATTACTTTCACTTAGCTAACCTAAAACATCGCATCATCCTGCGCGACCTTAGGCAAAATCAGCCCTGGGTAATCCGTCCATCCCGCACAAATTACCTTGATCAGACGCTTCATTTTAATTTGTCCACCATATTAAACACTCTGTACAAAAAGAGTATAAATTTAGAGGCACTTTCACATAAAGGGTTAGTAAATTTGGTTTTTTCTCTATGACTTTTTGAATACTGGCGTTGTTTTTATCCTGTTTGCTTTCCTTGTGTATTTCCTGACCACTCTCATGGTTTATTGCCGGGTATTGTGTGTTTTTTTTTTGCCTAAAGTGCTCATTACACCAAACATTTGTATAAGATGTGTCTACATTTATGTAATATTTAGTTGTTTTTTGTGTGTATTTTTTTCTATTTACCTTTTTGCTGTTCCGAACTGCACGGGGGCTGGGACCTTCGTCAAGCTGCTACCCAGCAGCTTTTTGTCCCAAGTCCCCTGTTGTCATGTAAGATGTGACAACAAATAAAACTTGATTTAACACTTGATTTGATTTGATTTGTTGCTTAACCTCTTCTTACTAGTATCCGCCTTTCGATCCTGGCGCACGTACAGCTTCTCTTCTACTTCAACCGTTTGCGCGTTACAACATGCTATGCTTGTGTATCGGAACGTTCAAGTTCTCAGCTGCTTAAATGTGTCTCGAGAAAGCTAGTTTATGCAATTTATTTTTTTAATAAAACTATAAAACATACGAAATCAACATTTCAATTATTTGTAACCTTACGGTCATGACGCCATCACTTTTAGGTGAAGGAAACAAAGCGGAAAAGCTAATGCACAAATTGCGATGACTTTACTGACAAAATCCACAAAAAAATAATACATACCAAAGCAACTACGTAAATAAGAAAATGTGGAGGAATGATATGAATATACTAGCTGGATTTTCAAGTTTTGTGTTAATAAAATATATTTACTTTCTGGAAGTCAATATTGTCATGCTATTCAAACAAAAACAAGTAAGATGAGAAACGAAGGACCGCGGTATATTATTCAGGGACGAGGTCCGTGCGTAATAGAGAATTCAGAGCCTGTTTTACAGAATAATATTGGAGGATTAATAACTGCGAAATTTGTCTTGAGATTTCGAAAGTATAAATAATATGCACTTATGAGTTTCCTAATTATAAGTTATCACCTATTAGAATAGTAATGTTTTAATTTGCATAACATTGCATTGCTAGGTATAACAAAAAAGCTTTTAAATCATGTAAAGTCTTAATTTTCAAGTATGAGAACACGGGTTATTGTAGGTTGCTCTACAGTTATAATGGTCTCTTTCTTTGATTTATTTAGCGCACACTCCTCGAAACCCTATTTTGGTTATTTGCCTCGAACCCTTTATGCAGAGAAGGCAAGCATGTGCAGCATGTGTACCTACATTTCCAGCGTTCCCCTTGCTGCTTGGGTAATTAGCGACAGGTCTATTGTTGAAGTTGTCGAATTAGTGTGCGAGCGACACACTCTGGTCATTGCAGACATCGTGGTTGCAACGGATGCTGTCAAAGCTACAGCTCCTGACGCAAATTTCTGAAAGGGCCATTAGAGGCAAGCACACATGTCAGAAAATCGGTGGGGGGGCAACTTACCGGTGAAATTCCGCTGCCACAAAGGATCATGACTGCCTGTGACATCTCTGGAGATAGTAACTCCTGGGGTGCTATTAGCAAATAAGATGAATTGTTAGGTACAAATCTTCTAATAAATATTCAAAATTTAAAAAATAACTATCGCTTGAGTACAGAACCCTCAGATGCGTCAGCTATATAAATGCTTGTGCAGCAAGAGCACATTCGAAAAATGTGAACTCCTGCTGAAAATAACAATTATATATGTATGCTTTACATGAAGCATTTCTTTGCAGAGCTGGTGGTTGTATATTATCGTTGTTCTCGAACTTCCACTCCTATGGTGCACAACTACATGTTCTATATTGAAATAGAACACATGGCTCTCAAACCAATAAGTGTTTTCACGACGTCAAACCTTAAAGGGATACTGAACCAAAGAATTTAGTGCCCATAATAAGTGGCGCACGTTCTTTCCACGAGCCAGCAGCTGCCGGTGTGCGCGAGCACACGCAACGAAAATGACGTCAAAGACCCCCATTCGCGCTTAAGAGGACAGTGAAATGATAGGCTTCCGGCCAAAGGAGAATAAAGACAGGATTTTCATCTCTACAAGTGAAAGCTACGTGCTTGCTAGACCAATTAAACGCTTACCTTTCACACCAGACACCACTGTCTAGATGAAAAACTTGTCTTTATTCTCCTTTGGCCCGAAGCCCATACATTTCACTGTCTTCTTAAGCGCGAATGGAGGTCTTTGACGTCATTTTCGTTGCGTGTGCTCGCGCACACCGGCGGCTGCTGGCTCGTGGAAAGAATGTGCGCCACTTATTATGGACACTAAATTTCTTGGTTCAGTATCCCTTTAAAGTGTTTATTCTGTTGTTGGTTTTTCCAGTGTTTTTATCTCTGAGACATATGATAGTTATTTCTTCGCTGTTTTTGTAGCTCGCTTTGTTAAGAAGATGAAAGAGAAGACCTTGTCAAGCAAACAACTGTTGGCTTTTTGTCTGCCTCCCAGCGTTTGTACTTGTACAGGTGCAAATAAAATAATTGATTGATTGGACTAACACAAAATGGAAGTGCAACAATCTAATTCATTCCCTATAATCAAACAATAGAATTCACGTTTGAAAACAATACAGGTGCCTTCACTAAGGCAACAGAAAAGTAAAATGGAGGCTTCAAAAAGCAAACAAAGTGTAGCCATTTAATGGCGTCATGTCACTCAGCAGACCACCTGCCGCTGCATACGCTTAGCTGTTGGCATAGGCACATAGCCCCTGCTTCTCTCATTCCACCGTACCTCTCCCCCTCCCTCTTCAGTGTCACACCCTCGTGGAGCTTTAGGAAGTAAGTTGAAGCCAATAAATTGTTTGTTGCAAGTTAAAAGCCTGGGTCATCTGTATTATCTTTATGTCCCTATTTTGTGGCCCAGTTTCTCGCTAGACTGGCTATGTGACAATCAAATGCAGGCATACCGTACTTACTGCTCCCTCTAATTAAATCTAGGCTCTCTCCATCATTTCCGCCGCCACGCCACGACGGCTTCTCTGCGTGCGATGCGGTAAAGACGCTTCCCAGATAAAGGGTGCCTTCTTGGCCGCAACAGCAAAGCGCGGCGGTCTGAGACTTATACTCCATCTCAGTAGTTCCAAGCAGCAGTGTGGAACCTACAGACGTCCTCAGCCAATGAGGAGGGCCAACCCCCCTACCGTGCTCTTCCACGCATCGTCTGCTTGTCCTCTGCTCGCTCAAGTTGGCGGCGACCGAACACTCGACGAAGCCACGAGGTTGTCTGCTCAAAACGTCGCGCTACTTCTTCCTCCGTTCCCGTCATTTTTTACGCTCCTCTTCAGACGAGTTTTTGTACTCTTCTACCAACACTGGGCAAACGCTCCAGCTCTGCTCTATGGCCTCCGCGAAGCAGGCAAATCTGCTTCGTCTGGCAAGATGAGCCTGGTCCGGCCATGGCTGCAGCGAATCAAGAGGCCCCCGATGCGCACAAGCGATTTCACGGTGATACGGACCTTCAGGCTTCGTATCACTACTACCAGAGGTGAAATGAAACGTTGACACTTGGCACTTTTCCAGCAAAAGAAACCAGGCGGGCGAGGCCGTACACGAAGAATGACAGCGGGGTTGGCGTACTGGCACGCATGTGGGTCAGCCGGAGCAGCGCACTTTGTTCACCTGCGTCATATCACGAATGTAACAATGTAACCCTTTAGAAAGGTGAAAAGGTAGGTTCAAATGCTCTTACAAAACACTAACGGACCCTCCGAACATCACTTTAGACAACGACCCGAACACCTGTGAGGTTAGTTTGTGACGGCATATACGTTTTTCGTTGCATTCGTGCCATTGTGTGTCTCCCTACAAAAGCTACAGATGCCCTCGACCAATGTGGGCGAGCGCTTCCTACAAGGTGTTCCTAGGCGCCTTGTCGTCTCCTCCAATCGGTGCCCGCACCCAGAGTGTTAGAAGTAGCGATTAACGACGCTTTAAAAAAACGGGTTTTTTCTGGGCCGTAACTGCTTCTTATGCCAGATTTTGCTTCATATTTCTGTATCTGCAATGTTCTGAGCTGTTGATGTTGACTCTGATAGCTGCTGTTCTAAAAAACACATGCTTTTGTGAGTTTTCCTTGTCGTAGCTGCCAAAATCTGCCCACAAATACATGTCTACTGCTTAATCAGCTTGAAAATATGAGTTTATGCTGGGCTGTGACTGGTTTGCATGCCAGAGTTTGCTTCATATTTCTGTATCTGCTATGTTCTGAGCTGTTGATATTGACTCTGAAAGCTGCTGTTCTAAAAAACACATGCTTTCGTGAGCTTTCCTTGTCATTGCTGCCACAATCTGCCCACAAATATATGTCTACTGCTTAATCAGCTTGAAAATATGTGTTTATGCTCTGTTGATGCTGACTCTTGATAGCTGCTGTTCCGAAAAAATACATGCTTTGGTGAGGTACCTTGTTGTAGCTGCCACAATCTGCCCACAATTGTATGTCTACTGCTTAATCAGATTGAAAATATGAGTTGATGCTGGGCGGTGCACATCACCCTCAATTAAATTGCATCGCAGACGTTGACATCTGATATTTTCGTCATCCGTGCTTGTTTCATCAGAGCTTGTGGCTCCTTCAGCGAGGCCGATGATCAAGGGTCGCTGACGATTGACAAAATCGTCGATGATGCAAACTTTTTTCTCATCATTTCTTCTTCATCAACGACATGACTCACAAAGGTTTTTCACTTCTCGGCTATCACTTGTTGTATCCCCTTCCAGACAAATGGCTCCAAATCCTTCATTTTGAATGTAGTGTTCGCAGAGGCTACGAAGGCTTTTTGCATCACTTCACACAAGTTCAATTGGGTTTAGTTGGCAATGGTACGGTGACAGGCGTACCACAGTGTGACCTTCCTCGCTGGCGATCTCGTCGATGCAATAAGTATCACCCTCCACCTTGACAGTCTTTACAAGCTTCATGAGCCTTGACCATGTCGGTGCTCCAGCTCACAGCTTTCTTTGAAAGCCATGCTTGAATGTCCTTTTTAGACTTGACATGTGGGGCACCTTCTCTTCCTTCACAGAATGATAAGGTGCTTTATCAATCACAATCACACTTTCTGGTGGCAGAGCTGGGAGCAGTTTTTGAGTGAACCACTTGTGATTGCGCACTCCATCCAATTCATCGTGGTAGTCCCCCATGCCTTTTCTCGCGCAGAACAATTCTCCGGCACCTGGAACAAACCCGTTCGCATCGCCACAGGGAGTCACAATCAGCCTTCCTCCCTTGCCGGTGGGGTTCCGCAGTCCTGTGGAGAGCCCGGAGTGTTTTGCCTCACGCGTGCTCGTGACATTCGTGTCGACCCACACTTGTCCCACCATGCGACCGATGCTGACCCATGTCTCGTCGATGTAAAAAATGGTTTTCTTTTGTCTCCGAAGCTCGCTCATTTGGCGCAGGTATTTGCACAGCCACTGCACAATGTGCGTCGCCTCAATCAACAGCGCATTTCTGGACCACTTCTTGTACTTGAAGCCGAGCTTTGTCAACATTCGATGCATTGTCGCTACTGACACGGATGGAAGTTTGTCATCCAGCTCAAAGTGTCGCGCCAGTTTGGCGACCGTCGGAGTCTCGTTCCTCCGAAAAAAGCTGTGAACAACTCTCCGCAGCACACCGAGGTCAAAATCGTCCAGTTTCTTTTGTCTTTCGCGTCCCCTGCCACCCCACCAAAAAGCTCTCCGGCAATAACACATTGCCTCCTGCCTTGTGCCCGGAGGCCCATCTCTAGAGGGAGCGCTCGCTCACGTTCGTAACGGCTGCTGTTCTCTTAACTATTCGCGACTCCAACTAACTATAGGTGGCGCCACTCATTTTCCAAAATGGCGGTTATAGTGAGGGTCGGAGATGCGTGCCGCTGTTGAGCATGTCCAGTTTGCTGGCTTCACTGAGCAACACAAATTATTTCTGCTAATACGAGAAAGCTAGGGTGTTATGAGCGCAGGTCACCTCTTCCACCTGAAAACAAGAACGGTGCTTAGCGTAATATTTACGCAAGGATGCGCGTTTTAATTCTGGAGCGAAACCGAAACTAACCTCTACTTTGGATTTAATTTCTCGATATAGGTCTTAATTTCGGATTTTTTCATAACTCGAGATGTGTTTCACATCGGAATTATTTTGTTAGGGAAGTTGTTAACGGAATCTTTTTTTTGTGACATACATGTTCGATCCAGGCTGATATTTGTAGTTATTGAAAAAATCAGCGCTGATATTTGTGCGTTCTCGCTGCCTCTTCTCGCTCACATAATTGTCATGTTAAATAATGAACTGCAGGCCCTTCATTGTGTTTTGGGGTATTCAGATGATTAATTGGTTTAACATTAAGGCCCGTTCACACTCTTGCGACCGAGTACGACTGAGAGAGACGAGATCTCTTAGAACTTCTTAAATTTTTTTAGAACGAGGGAACACACTGGCATTGTGGCGCCATCTATGCGGAGACCCTGGAACTGCATTTCACAAGAGCGAAGGTTTTGCGGGATTTCCGAGGTGAAATGTGCGTAATACCTATAGAAAGGCTCGTTTATAACATTCACAAAAGTTATTTATTAACTTTTGTAATAAGTTATTGACAAAAGTTCGTTATGTGTTATTCCTTGTTACGTGTATATTGGTGCAACAATGAGCGCGTTTCTCTGCGTTACATTTTCGCAGGGCCGGTCTCATGTTGTTCTATGCATTGCTGCAGGCTGCGAGTGCTTTTACTTAATGTTCTGTGACGCCCTTTGTTTTTTATTCTTTTGCCCCTCCCCCACTATAATGCCTTCACGGGCGCTGTGGGGTACATGTAATAAATAAATAAATTCCCTGATTTTTCCCGGTAATTAAATTTTCCCTGACAATTCGCGGTTTTCCCGGTCGCTAGACACCCTGTAAACACACAATCACATATTTAAAGAGATTTCGTGTTTATTTAAAGCTTTGCTTCTCGACTTTGAAAGCTCGGCGTACAAAGGGTTGCATTTGGAGACGTTTGATTTGTTTACTCACTGAAGAAACACAGCGAAAATCAGCCGCCGGCGTCAACTACCACGGTAGTGTGTTCGTTTACATCACGTGACTCCTCTCCGCCAATTGTATTCGTCCCTCTGGGCGTTCCCTAGTTCGCTCTGTCTGTACCTACATCATACCTCGGCAAACCTCACTCACGAAGGCCCTAACTCACCCTCATCTTCACAGGTGAGTGAATTTCTGAACCAGGAAAGTTCATGAGAGTGAGGGTGAATAAGGGCCGTGAGGGCTGTAAAGACCGTGAGTGTGTAAGGGGTGTGAGGGCCATGAGTGCGTGAGGGGCGTGAGGCGTGTGAGGGTCATGAGTGCGCGAGGGGCGTGAGGGGTACGAGGGCGGTGAGTGCGTGAGGGGTGTGAGGGCCATGAGTGCGTGAGGGGCGTGAGGGCGGTGAGTGCGTGAGGCCCGCATGAGACGGAACAACTTTTTCAGCAATTATGGTGTTGCTAGCGGGTTGTTCCCTAGCTTTCCCTGGATCGACACGAATTGCTGAGATAGGGTCCGGCTCGAAACAAGCGAGCAACTCGGAGCAATTCGAAGACGTTTGAAGCGGCTGCAGCCAATCAGGGGCGCAATATTGTTACGTAATACCTCGTGCTAGTGATGATAACAAAAGACTTCGTTCTGGTTTGAAATTGATCGTTTTTGGAAATAAACTGTTTCAGAAAGATGCATTGGTATTCTCAACAAGATTTAAGTGCATAAAACACGCTTATAGCACATAACTATGTGTCTAAATAGTGCAAGAAAAATAAAATTTCGTGATGATGATGGCAAAATGCAGAGGGGCGGCCCGTGTTGCTGGTGTTGCAATGTCAAGTGGCTGGACGCAATTGCCCCGTCTGAAGCGGGCCTGAGTGGCGTGAGAACCATGAGTGTATGAGGGCCATGAATTCGTGAGGGTGGTGAGTGCGTGAGGGGTGTGAGGGCCGTGAGTGTGTGAGGGCCATGAGTTTGTGAGGGGAACGAGTGCGTGAGGGCCATGAGTGCGTGAGGGCCATGAGTGCGTGAGGGGAATGAGGGCCGTGAGGTTCAGTGAGTGTGTGTGAAGGGCTGAAGGAGAGTGTGACTGTGAGGATGAGGGTTAGTGAGGGGCTGAAGGTGAGTGTAGCTGTGAGGGGTTTAGGTGAGTATGGCTGTGAAGGTGAGTGAGGGCGACCTAAAATGCTCACCTCTGCCCTACATTCCCTACGCAAATATAGCGTTCAGCTAGTGGCGCATTTGTAAATCCGAGTTAATCTTGGTGCAATTGGAATTTAAACCCGTGCTTAACCAAGCTAGATTTAGGATGCTAAGCCAACTTAGGAAAGGGCAGCTTTGGGTTAAGGTAAGCGACATTTGTGCCACAGGCCCTTAGTAAACTTTCCGAATTTTAGTCTTTCTTTAAATTATCAAAAAAATTTCTCTTCCCCATATCCGAGGGAGCCGCTCAATTTCCTTCACTAAAACAGACAGAAATGCTTTAAAAAAGTGCAAACAGGAATGCGAAATCGTGATCGCTTTGCTGTAGCCGCTATTTCTTTATAACCGGTCGCGACAGTACTGTTACAGATTCCACTTGCAAACTGATTAGAAGACGTATGTATCCTGATCAGTGCAGATTGTTGGGTGAGTTGGTGCTGGGAATTCAAAAACATGGTAGCACTTGAGACGAGGACAAAGGAGGAGACTGGACAACACAACGTGCTCACACTATTATCAGTTTTATTTGTTGTCCAGTCTCCTCCCCTGTCCTCGTGTCAAGCGCTACTATGTTTTTGTATGCATCCTGGTTATCCTCCTTTCACGTCTATCAGTCATCAGCATTTTGTAGGCAAAAAAGCTACGAGAAATCAATTAATAACTTGTTTAAACAAACAATGATGTTAAAACTACGAATATGTACCACAAGTTGATCGAAGAAAGCATAAAAAAAAATTTGCACCAATGCGAATTGAATCTAAAAGGCAGTATCTATTTCGACTACCACAGTCAAAATATCTTAAATATTACTTCGACATCTGAGACGACACGTCCGTAAAACGTCAAAATTAGGGATGCCGCGAACTTTTTTCGAACCGAAGGTTCGATGATTGAATCAAGCGGTTCGAAAGATTTCGAATTTTCGAACTTTCCAAATCGAGAAATTCAACGAAATTCGAATTTTCGAACTTGTTAAACTAAAAGTTAGACGCTTTTAAAAATTTCGTACTTATTACGCTGCGAAATTCGATGCTTGTTGAACTTTCGAACTTGATAGACTAAAAAATTCAATGATTTTCAAACTTTCGAATTTCTTGCACTAAAAAGTTCAAAGTTTTTCGAACATCCTACGCTAAGAACTTCGATAATTTTCGAACTTTCAAACTTATTAATCTAAAGAATTCGAAAATTGTCTAACTTTCGACTCCTGAAAAGTCAAAAGTTCGACGAACTTCGAACTTTTACGGTAAAAGTTCGAAGTTCATTGAACTTCGAAAGACCGGCGGGCGGTTTCATTTGGATTCAAGCAGTGAGGTACATTCGTAATTTTTTTTTCGCGTTTTTACATGCGGCTTTGCATTCCTTGCGAAAGACAATACCGTTTATTTCAATCATCTGGCATGCCTGTTTTAAAGAAATAGATTCCCGAAGGAGCGAGGAAGGACGACGGGTTTTTGACAATCGTCCTTTGTGCCATATTTGAACCGCGCCATAGCCGAAGCTATTTATGTTAGAGATGTTAAACTTTTTAAGAATGATCTATGTATAGCCCAGGTAAGTGTAGTCTTAAGATATAATTATTGTTGTGCAAGACGACTTTCGAAAAAAATATCCAAACATGTATGTATCTACAAGCAATTATGCCCTAAACTTGGTAATTCTTTTTGTCTAAATTGTTTGAGGCATCGCATTTAAATTAACGACACAGACAGTACATATCATTACCATATGCAGAATACAAAATAATGTATTTATTGTTTTTTTCACGTTGAATAAATTAACTCATGGGGGAAGATTTCTAAAACTGTTTAAGTTCAGCACGTCATAAAAAAAAAAACTTTTTAATTTTTTTTTCTCATTTCACGTTTCTGGGTTTTTTTCTTTTAGCCTGTACACATTTTGGTAGGACAAACTTGTTTCATAGTTCTGGGCCTCTGAATATGCAAGAATACAACACTGCCGGCGAGTTCTTGATAGTTTTTTTTTTCTCCAGCTTTTTATTTTTGCATTTACTGCTATGTTTATTTATTTATTATTTTTTACCAATGGCACAGTTATTTAGGTCCAGTGTTGTACGGAATGGCGTTCCAAGAAACGGCGTTCCTGGAATGCGTTCCTTTTAGGAGGAACGAAGGAACGCCGCCGTTCCATTTTGCTTTGGTGGAACTGGAACGGGAACTCATTACATTTTTACTGGAACGGAAAGAGTAACGGCGTTCCTTTTATCATTCAGTGGGGTAATTTTTATTTTATTTTTACGAGGGAACTTTTTGAAGTATAAAAAACTAAATCTTTACGAAAATATTGTTTTTACCTCGTTAACTCTTTGGTTACTTATCTTCGGATTTATATTGTGTGGTTCTCGCTTGGTAACAGACGTTTGCAGGAGAGCTAGTGGACATCAATGATTCTTTTTTGAGTGCCAAATACTGCGGTACAAAAAGCAAAACTTTTAGTTGCACGAAAAGATACAAAGAGGGACGTTTCAAACTCGACTACTTTCTTTGCTTCCACGAATCCTCATACACCCAGAAATCAAAGGCCGACTACAGCGATTTCTGAACTTTCATAAATAGACCTACAGTTACAACAAAATCACAGGTTACCAGACATCGAACGCACCCTTTTATTTCGAACATTCGTCACTTAAACGATAAACAAAAATTACCCTTTATTCCTTCTCCCCTTGTCCCCCACCTTCAAACTGAACAACGAATCAAACCTTCACAAAGAACTACTTGTAGTTTTCAAGACTGACCTTCCAAAAGCATACCCTCTCCTTCACTTGTTCGTCTCGCGGACAGCAACATCGAGGAGCAACTGTTGTAAAGTTCAAACAAGGGTCTTTGTTAGATTGAACCGTGTGAGGTTCTTGTAAAACGCTCGTGCAATGTGGGGTAACAGTAGATTTGGCTCGTCTGAATCGTTCACCACAAACATGAATATGGTTAAAAGCTGAGATTTTTCAACTTGAATTTATTAACAAATAAAACCTTGATTACGCCTGTTGTCTTCTCCTGCCCCCTATGGGCCGATTCTGAGTGCAGTTCTGTCTTGTAGGCACTGTTTATTAAAAATTAATAAAAACTATTTGCACTTAAGTATGCTTTCCCCGCACGGAAAAACATGCGCGATCACCAGTGCGACAAGTGGTGCGCCTGCACTATCTTTGCGATTTCATAAAATCCTAGTTAGAGGTCTGGTCCCACATGGTGACGTGATCATTTCTTTATCTTGATTGTTGCCAGGGCTGAAAACACCGGTTGGCACTGTACGTCGGTGTGAAGGGCAGTAGAACTTGCAACTCTGTTCAGACAACAGGTGCTAGCCACAAGCACTGCACCTTCAGCAAAAATGCTTCCAGTCAGTTGACAGCTACCCACAATTCTCTTTAGGTCGCCCCTTGATTGGAATTTACTGCCCGCTTCCCATACAAGGTGCAGGCGGAAATAGTGAGAAATACCAGATGGTCTTACCATAGAAAGGCGCATAGCCTTTCCCCTGCAGAGATCGTGTTATCTGCGTTGGTGGCCTGCCTGCTCAACAATGGAGCAACGAGGGCAGGAGACGGTCAAATATAGAAATACAAAAAAAGTGTTGCATTAACAGCTCTAGAGACTATACTAGTCCACCCATCAGCTACATGCAATATGGGAATTACTCGCAGACACACGTGAAGTGTTGACATACAAAGCCCACTGTGGAAGAGTTTTACCTGAAGCCGGCAAGCTTGCTAGAACCACCACCTCAGCTGAGACGTTGGTTCTTGCAAGACGGCAGAGTCCGAGGATATGTGCACCTACTCAAATAAATGCAATTCAAAAATGTTATGTGGCAGTAGTTACTTGGTAGTGTGGACACTTCCAGGCAGCTGTGTGCGGGTGCCTGTTCATGTGCAGTAAGAGAGCCTTCGATGAAAGTAAACAAATTTAAACCAACAAAACAAGAATGCCGCTCACACCTTCAGCGTCCGTTCGAAATCTGAGGGACGCTTCTTGCAGCTTCTCCTCCTGATGTTTTCTTTCCCATATTTACACGCGATGTCACAGAGCGGGAACGATACTTAATACCCCATATGGTTCGCCAGGAAAGCTGCCCATAACTTGAAAGCTACAGGTCCCGGTGATACAGTAAAAAAGTGAGTAGGAGTAGAAAGGCTCAAACTTGACGTGCTGCGACCAGGCACGTAGCCTTCTTTTTTGCTGGGGCCTCCTCTCCCTTTCCCTCTCATATATTGCCATAAGCGCCCCCCCCCCCACCTGGCTGCAACCATTGTGCGAGTGAGCTACATCCGGCACTTAAAAGGTTAAAACGGTCAACGACACCGTGCACGCTGTAGATGAGAGTTTTTAGGCAGTACTGTACGACCGCTAGCCTAGGGTTTTTAACTCCCGTCACGCAGTAGTGAAACACCAACGTCTGCTGGTACGATGCTAATCCAGATCGAAACGGGCAGGGGTGGGGATGGATCCCAAGATCCCTGGGTTCTGCAGCGTTCTCAGCGCGAGCTTTCGTGCAGAATTCACTCACAAGCAGCTTGTAAGCACACATCCTAGCTAGCACAAAGGACAAGGAAGCACAACGGGCTTCCGTCCAGGGGAGGATTTAAAGGGGGGGTCCGGATGTCCTGACTCCCTTCTTGATTTCTGCATCTGTAAAAATTTAGGGTGTGGAAACGGGGGGAGGGGAGGGGGGTCTTAAACATATGGTACGTCGAACAACAGCTGACCACCCCCCCCCTCCGGAAATTCCAGCATCAGCCCCTGCTTCCGTCATACATGCACTCAAAGGAGCACAACACCGTGACCAGATTTAGTGAACAGAAAGAGTGTGCCGTATGAGCTGCACATGTGCATGCCATCGCTATTTTTTGTAGCACAGAAGCAGTAAAATTTGACAAGCGTGTGACTGTTACGAAAGCTGCTCTCGTGCTCCTGCCGCATTAAAAATGATATAAACGTGGTTTCACGTAGAACGCCACTTTATATATAACATGAAAATAATCCAAAATAAAAAGGAGCCACCCTACCTGGCTCGTGACATTCGGAAGCACTCAAAGAAGTCCCGGCCGTCGGGGTCTTCGTACACCTGTCTCACGATGGTGGCGTACTCGCCGAGAAAGGCGGACAGCCTTTCCCTTCTTCTTTTTCTTCACGCTCCGCAGGTACTGCTCATACGCAGCCGCGAATGTAGTCAGCCGACGCCAGTTGATAGTTCTTGCATTTGCGACGTACCTCACTACACAAAGGTGCATAACCCTACTGAAAAATCCTGTACAAATGTATACCGGTCTATACGGGTTCATACCGGAGTCCTGTATTTTCGTATCGGAAACCCGTAGCTCTGTACCGGCGACCTGTAACCACGTACTGGTGAAGCCGATACGCCGTACCGGCTTCCCATACCATGTACAGGCGGCCGGTAAACACGCACTGCAAAGCCGGTACGCCACACCGGTAACCGGTAACCACGTACTGGCGAAGCCGATACGCCGTACCGGCTTCCCATATCATGTACAGGCGGCGAGTGAACATGTACAGGCGAAGCCGGTACGCCACACTGGTGCGCCGTAATAACGTACCGGTGGCCAGTAATCAATGTGCGGCCGCCAACAACCACGTATCGGAGCGACCGGTAACGCCTTACCGGTGCCGCACTTAAACCGGCGGTCGGTAACCTCGTACAGGCTCTACTTGTATACACCATGCAGTTAACGCAACCAGAAATTATCAGACATCGACGGGAACGCGCGCACCGCGAAACTGTGATATTTTTTTAATAAAGAATTTTATTCAGAAAATCACAAATTAGGCCATTTCAAATTTAACACTTTCAGCTATCAAACTCAACCACTTTATGTCATGCATATATAAAGTCATAAAATGCGAGAATCAAATCCATGGGAAGCGAAGCCGAGATAAACGGGAGTTTGCTTATCAGCATAGCTTTGAGCCCTGTAACGCGCAGTTTCGGTTTCGGTTTTTCAGATCGGATTGGATTGGATTTTGTAGCTGCAAGCCAGACTGCAGGATAACAACCGACGCCGGACAAACAATCTTTTTTTAACATAAAATAAACTTAAAATTATATATTTTATTATTTTAAATGTTTTAAAAATATTTGAATAATAATAGTACTAATATAAACTAAGGCAGAATGTTATTTTAATCCAATCTAACCTTTACGAACCCACGACGTGCACGCCGCGCACGCCAGGTGGCCAGTGCTCTGTACCACCGTAAAGACCACCGTACTCTGGACCAAAGCCGCCTGGACGTTAGGGCTATCTCGACGGGTGTGTATTCGTGTCAATAGGTAACTACGCGTACGTGTTACTGAGAAGGTTTTGTAACCTTAATTGGTATGAAAAGGTTCAAAAATATAATTTCTTTATTACTGGGCCCACGTGTTTGTTTTAAACAAAACAAGTTGCTAACAAGACACCAGTCTTTTATTTACAAATTTATAGTCATAATAAAGTGGTAATAAAGTGGGACAAACAGTCCTATATTTGCCAGGAGAAGGAGCTTGAAACTTCATCGAAAGAATATTCGCAGAGGACAATGTCAGACAAAAGATAAATTGCCGGCGTGGAAGTTCAACTGCGCTATACAAGAAGATCGGGATCAAGGAGGCACCATACAAAAGTATGCGTGGTTAACGGCGTCAAGCAGTGTGTCGGAACCGTAGCATCAAGCTTTGTTCCAATCGGCAGAAGTCCGGTTCAAGGGGTTCTGAGGCGCAATAAAACTTACAAAAGAATGCCACGTCATTCTCCCCTGACCCGCGACCACCGCTCTCATCCTGTCGGGTAAGGAATTATATAGAGCGCGGCCACGAAGGCTGGCACGGCCCGAAGCCACTCCCATTCACCTCTCATTGCTTTCTACAATTTGTGTGCAGTGGCGCAGTGGAGGGGACGCCGTGACTTAGCTACTTGATGCGCCTCCAAACGTGTTCAATGCTATTCAGATCGGCTCCTGTAACTACGCGTACGTGATTTATGTTTATGGCGCGAAGGTAGTAGCCAGCGTGAACTGCATCAAGAAGTTCAAACCGGCGAGCGTTGACGACTTCGACTGCAATCTGCCAAAAAGCGTCCAACTGGAAGGCTACTGGAGCGTGCGCCGGGGAGTAATAAGTTGTTTTCTATGCATTACGGGCTCGAAACCGTTAATGTTCTCGAGCCCCTAATTTTTAGCGAATTCCACGCGTCCGAAAATTAGCGAAACTTAAGGGCACGTGGAAAGCGGAAATTTGGTGGGCCCCCGTTCCGGCGTCTAGAATTTGCGAAATTTGATGGCATGAATACATGCCTTGCACCATGCTCGTGGTTGACTCGTTGGCCCTTCGCAGCGAAAGCAATGGTAAACTGCTCCGCGCTCGGCTGTAGCAATTACTGCGTACCTCGACGGTCGTCCGATCGTTTCGGCGGCATGCTCCGCGAGACAAAGTAGCCGTCAAGTTAGAGAAAGTATGAGCGGCAGGAAAGGGATGCGGCCGCTGATTACCGAGTTTGCGGAACGCTTTTCATAGCGGCGAGCGACGGCGGCACTTTTCTACCGTTGTTTACGTTTGCGCACGCCTTTGCATCGGCTTTTGCCCGTTCGTTGTGTAGATGGCCTTTGCCTTTCGTTACATAACCCCGTCTTCACGCTTCGAGCGCACCTTCGGGGCTCCCTGCCGAGTACGGGCCAGTGTCGAGCCGCGAGCCCGGCCAGACGGCGATCGGTCGGAGGCGGCCCCCGTGTGGAAACTCGCCGAGACACCACCGCCGAGGCATCAGTTCGTGCCGTCCGCGAGACGGTAACCTTTTCAAGGAGCGCAAGTATGCAGGCGAGCCGGTTAGGAAACATAATACTATAAACACCGAGGCAATGAGAGTTGCCTTGTCCCTTGGCTCAGTGTTTAGATATGACAGTAACCTTGCGTTGATTAACCAGTATTTCGCAAAATCGTACCAATTTTTCTACAAGTGACTCCTAGAGCCGCTCGTCAAATTTTAAAACGCGCAAATAAGCTTTTTTCTTGACGCGACAGTTTTTTGCGTCAAAACTGCCGGCATCATATCGAAAGTTTCTGCTCGTAGCGCAATCGCACCAACGCCAAAAAATTCCGCATGTACTGGCTAAACGCCGTCACCGTAAGCTCGGCACGTTTTTCCAAGTTCACATGTAACACAATTAGGTACCTTTGTTGAAAATATGATGCACGTCAGCCAGTGGCGTCACAAAGGGGGAGGGGGGGGGGCGGACCGCCCCGGGTGCAGTGCTCAGGGGGGTGTCGCGGCGGGCCACGAGGGCGGGGGGGGGGGGGGTCGCGGCGAGCCACGCGAGACGTGGGGGGGGGGGGGGTGTCGCGGCAGGCTGCCGCCCCGGGTGCCGCTGACCCTCGTGACGCCACTGACGTCAGCGCATCTACGGGCAGTTAGCGGCGTCCTACGCCTTGGTAAGCGCATCCGCGCGGTGTGAAATCAACCATTACGGTGCGGGGCCCCGTCCTTCATTAGCCTGACGTCACTTGCAAGGCATGTATATGTCCTTGTGCCCGATTTGTAAATAGTTGGGCTGTGAAAGCAAAGGGTTTTACATTGTTGAACTACAGGGTGCTGCAGATGGCAGCCACGGCACTTAAATGAAATCGCAACAAATCGGCTTTGTAAGCTACGACAAATTTACCACATAAGTTCGACTAGGTGGCGCATTTAATTTGTAAAAATATCGAAGAAAAGACTTGTTAAAACAAGGGTTATTGCGCAGGCTAGCTGGTGAACGGTCATATTTATAAACCCCGATGCAAGGGGGGGGGGGAAGAGGAAAGGGGGACAAACACAACAACTTTGAGACGTAACTCAATTTGCATGTTTTGTTTTACAGAGACACGAGATGAGCTGGTTGCTGCCTTGAAAAAGAAGCACATGGCCATCCCTATGATATTGAACTCAAGGTTTGAGGTATATGTGCGCCTTTAGGCTGTTTTTCTTACCTCATTCTTCGACTCTGTTCAGAACCAGGGGCCTTATGTTCGTCTTTTGTGTCCTTTTTTGAAATCTGCAGCATGCTTCACATCCGTTACCAGTGGGCAGTAATTGTGGATAAAATTGCACGGTTAGGCAACGGAATATCTAGCATTTTCTTCGGTTCATGAGTAATTGTGTCAATTCATTATGGCTGGTCAGGACTGTTTGTATCGACATTTTTTAGATTGCTTGCTATTCTGGTACACAGATCCGGTGGGTAGATAAGCTCTATGAAAGTGGACCGCAAGCCGCACTTTAACACACTAAGAGCCGCAGCTTGGCTACTCCTGGTCTCGATTGTGCTGCAGCCGAAGTTGTCCCCCTTCAATTTCAAGAGACGCTCTCCTGCTTGGTGTCTCGATTGCATTATATCTTAATTTGACCCTCTTCAGTTTTACGAGACATCCTCACCTGCTCTAAGTCTCAATCTCGCTGTACACGAAGTTACATCTCTTTTCCACTGTCGCAAGACGTCCTCATTTGTTTGGCGTCCTGCTTGCGTTACAGCCGAAGTATCTTCTTTTGAATCTTTTCATCCGCTTCGATGGTCCTCCTGCTACTTGCCTCTCTAGCTTTCAACAAACATGATTCATGTTGTTCCGAAGTGTCCTAGGCACTTTGCTGTCGCTGTGCCTGAACACGCTTGCGTAGACGTTCCTCTGGCGGGACCTGCTTTCGCTTACCGACAACGATTGATGATGCTGAAGTCGGTCCACACAGCTCTCCTCAGGTGTGGCTATGTGCGACTGCGATCAGTAGTGACACACATTGCTATGGCAACAACGGCGTGAGGCACTGGCACGCGCATCAACACAGCTCTTGCCTGCACTCAATTACTCTTTCGCAAATGCTTACCTATGTGTGCTCGTGGTGAAGCGGATATGATGCCCGGCTTAGACCCCAACAGTTGTGGGTTTGAGGCACAGTGCCGGTGGCATGTTTTTCTTTTCTGAATTATATTGTGCTGGCGCATGCTCTTTTCAAAAGATGTTACAAATCCACGGACCAAAGGACGCATAAGGTGAATAGGGTTTGCTCATAAATGCTATCATATTTAAAAGTACTAGATTGCAAGTACAAAGTAACTGAGACTTGATGTACAATACAGCAATTATTTCCTGAAATGACAGTGAGTACCGGATATATGGTCAAGGACATCTGGAAGCATTTTTTCAGGGGGAGTTGGCAGTCGCAGGTATAGAGCTGAAACCCACACCAAAAAAATAAAGGGGGGGGGTGTGAAAACCTAATGTGAACTATGTCTGTCCCAATCCTGTGTTGAAAGTTTATTTTAAATGAATATCGAAACACCTGGACCTTTTTCTTTTCCAGATTGAGATGTCGCCGTCCCCTGCAGTGGGTGGCGAGTACAGGACGTCCACTGTGTCGCTTGTGGAGCATGCCCGACTGGTTGAAAAGCTGAGGTCGGCAAAGCAGAGGGTTGTGAACCTGGAGCAGGAGCTCCAGATAGAGGATGCCATCAAGAAGACTGCAGTAGCAGCTGCTGGCACTATTGGGTAACCGTGTAGGCACGGGTAAGCGTGTAGGCACCTTCAGGTGCCCACCGCACACACTACACATTATATGCTCACACTTTATCCGAGGGATCAAAAGTAACTAATTTTTTTTTTTTGGTCGCAAACAGAAGTAAGCATATACTACAGGGTTGTCTCAATGTATCAATGAGTTCAAGAGGTGTCTATAATTCTCTTTTCTTCTCTTAGGGTACAAATGGAGGTTTGAGAGTTTGTTTCTTGTTGCTGATGGCGATGACCCCGTTTTGCTCGGCAGCACTCTTGCATTGACCGAAAAAATACTTTTCTGCAGTTCGACAAAACAATCATGTCCATACGATGACACCATGGTCTATGTGCATAGATGAGGCTTGAAGTGAAAGAAGTTTGTGCAGTCAGTCACAACATTGTAACTACGCACTTTCCGATGAACCCGGCCAGCGCACATCCTTTAGTCATTGGGGAGAAAGGAGTTCTTTTTGCTGAGGAGGAGAGAGTGAGGAAGCTGGTCGTAGGCATGACCACAGCTCCAACAAGGCTGAACTTAAATTGGGCGGCTGATTGTGCCTAGTGATGCATCTGTGGAACTGGTCAAAAGGTGACCAGACGGTCTGCTACAGCATTGTATTTTGTCAGAAAGATTGAGCTTATATCTCGCAAACCGTTGAAAGTGCTAGGCATGAATATTCATTAGCTATTCACCAGCATTTTTTTTGTAAACAAGCTCTCTGCCGGCGAACTTTAACGCATTTTCTTTTTTCCTCTTTCTTTTTTGGTTTTGTTTCTCGTCCTTTTGTTTTGTGTCCTGGTCGTGCTACGTGCAGATTCTTACAAACATATTAATATAATTTTTCTCCAAAGAAGCGTCTTTTCCAGTCCCGGTGTGTTACGGAAAAACAAATAAGCACAATCCCGGTAGTCGTCTGTGGCATCAAGTACTATGAAGCCCCCATGCCATCAACAGACCAGGAAAGTGTTGAAGTCCGAATAATCAAGCATGTCTGAATTTTTGGCGTCCAAAAAATCGGTCGGCTCCTGTACCGTGTTTAGCCCATTTGCGGAGCTGTGGTTGCAGGAGAGATGGTCTTGTTTCTAAACAGTATTTTATTTTTATTATGTTGCAGGGGACAATGTCCAGTCTGGTGGTGTTGGCCCAGCTCCTCCAGCTTGCCCAGCAGCAGTTCCTGCAGCTGGTGCTCCTGCTCCAGTTCACGTTGTGCGAGCTGGTGTGGATCACGCTCGACACGTACCAGCCGCTGATGCTGTTGTTCCAGCAGCGGATCTTGTAGCTGGCCCACCAGAGGCACTTCCCGAGTGTGTGGCAGTGCTTGCAGAGTTTGATGACGAGGTAAGTTCAGAATTTCACGGAATATTCATTCCAGATATTGGGCAAGTGACTAAATTCTATGGTTTCCACAGCTCCTTAATTGTGGTTATTTGTATGCTTCCTTAAATTGAACCATCGTCCGGCTTCAAAATGCTTATGAATGTAAAAAGTAGGGCCGGGCATCGATAAGATATTCCTTCCTAATTAATTGGCACTTTTCTGTGACGTTTTCTATCTAGCATCCTGGTTTTATTTTGAGCTTTTTCATAAATCATGTACCAAGTAGCCCATATTAAAATTATGTTATAATTGGTGCCCTTCAGTCAATTCACGACTCTTTGAATTGCTTCCATTGGTTCTTCAGGTACAAAATTTGAGAAAGAACAAAACTATGCACTTAACAATGTACAGTCCACACGAGTGCATATTTTTTCCCTCGTGACACTTGACTTGCAGCTTGTAATAGAACTGCAGTCATTAACAGGTCAAGAATGCAGGACTGAAAGGACTGAGCTAAGGGCTCTGCCCTCAATTCTTCCTACTTTTAGCACATGCAAAGCTGGTGAGGAGAGGAGGAAACCTGGAGGTTTGCCATTTCCTGTTTTGTTTCACCCTAAAGGGAGGTGTGGGGGTGGTCATAGTGATGTGGCACCAGCTAGAGTCACTCTATGTTCCCTGAGTACCGAAACTCCTAAGCTTCGTTTCAGAGCTGCGTTCTGGCAGAGTAATCACGCATAAACATTAGCGTAAACAAAACAAAGCTTGTACCGTGGAGCATCCATACTTGTGCGAGCTCTTCTGGGCCTGCAATGGCACTGGTTTGTTTTTATTAATGTTCTTCCCTTCTTTCGCTTTCTCTCTTTACTCTGAACTCACTTAAAAAGTCACTCACACCTCCCAAAAAATGTTTTACATTTTTTACTAGGCGATATATTATGGTGTAGAAAGACTACCCAAGTAACATTTTGCAACAGAGTCGCACATATGTTTATTAGAGCCGAAAAATCAACTGCTCGAAACCGAAACTGAAACCCGCGCACGGAGTTTGGAGAAGTAGAGAGGAGAGAGTGAGTGGCGGAAGTCACGTGGCTACACCCGACCGTGAACTTTTTTTTCCCCTCCAATTTTTTTTTTTGTTTTTGTGCAGCAGACGACATGCGTGGCTGGAACTGTTTGCTGTGCGATTCCTTTGCAGCTATGTTTGTTTCGCTCGCTGTTCTGTACTTCAAGATGAGTTGTTCTATACATTGAGAAGTTGGAGATGAGCAGTGAGTGCCCATGGTGAATTTCCGTGATCGGCTCCGAAAGAAATACCCCGAAGATGTTGCGTGAAGAGCTGTCTCTCGTGTCCTGCATCCGAAAAAAGTGTCATTGTGCGGCAGATGTCTGCACAAGTTTCCGAAAGATCAACGAGATCGGGACCAATGGCTGGATGCGATTCCTGTAGAGCATTTACGGGCACCTCGAAAAGTGGAGGCTACCCGATTTATATGCTCGTTGCATTTTATGGAAAGTGATTACATTGGATTTGCAGGTGCCGAAAAGGATATCCCATACCATTTAGTTCAGCAACGTTTCGTCTCGGGGACGACGGTGGCGATGCCAGCGAGCCGCTCGTGGAGATCGCCCTCCTCGGATTGTCGAGCGCGTTTGCGATGCCGCAGCCTCTGAACGAATGTGCCACGGTTTCTTCTGGGACGGAAGCCCACGCCTCGTAGACTAGCTCTAGCACGTCCTGCCGGGAAAGCCTTCGCAAGTTTCCTCGGCAGTCTTTTCTTCTTTTCGCATGAAGGCCTCCCAGGTCCTTCGAAGACTAGCCTTGAATGGCTTGTTCCAGAAGACGTCGCCGTGCTGGGGCAGACTGGTGCAGCCGGCTGGCACGTTGACCAGATTTGTGTTGCGTTCCTGGAAGGTGTCCTTTGCCGCTTGTGTTTTTTGGATGGGTGTATTATCCAACACCAACAGCTGTCGTACGTCGTCAACGTTCGTGCCCCATATCCTTTCTAGCCACTCTAGGAATTTCTCAGAGGTCATCCAGCCGTTCCTCAGAGCCGTGACAGAAACATTCACTAAGAATGAAAAAAAAAATGAATGCGATTCTATGATAGCAACAATGCTCGTTTTCTTAAAATCCCGGAGGAAAAGTTGTTGTCATGTGGTATATGAAGGCTCGTGAAGGCTCTTGTTGGAATTTTCCCACCTTGCTCTTTCAGTATGACAAACGCCGGTAGTTTGTGGCCAGAGGTGCAAGCTGCCAAAGCAACTGTGAAGCCCTGCCGGGCACAGGCGGTGTTGGCAGTTCGAACTGTGCTGGTGCCTACAAGTTTGTTCGTTCTATTGGCTGCCGTGACCATCCGAACCATCGTCTGGTCCATGTTGGCCATGTTGTGCAAGGTGTATTCGTGATGACTTCGCAGACAGCCGAGCGCGGAGCGAAATGCTTTTGCCGCGTCAGCACACTCCTCGGGCACCTTTTGGCTGTCATTGGTCGCCTGCCGCATGGAAACATTGAAGCGCTGCTTCCATCGTTTGTGGGCACCCTGGCGGCTCCACAGCCCAGTTGCCCGAAGGTACAAAGTTCCCAAGCTGCAGCTGGCTTGCGATCCTGAGGGCTTCTTCGGATAAAAGTCTGTTGCTGACAGCATGTCCCACACTCCTTTCGCGCTCCAGAAGCTTGAAGAGGGCATCGTCGATTTCTTTGCTGAACACCGAAGCTCGTTTGCCGCAGCTTCGACTTGCCGAAGTTCTGTGGCAACAGAACTTATAGTTTTTTTTCCCACTCGCGGATCCTCTTGCGGTCGAGCTTAAATTGCCGAACGGTTAAACAGGACGTTCTTACCATTTCTCCGATGCCACTCCACCACCTTGATCTTCTTTTGCACCGTGTAGGAATGCATGGCTAAACAAAGACGAGACGGCCGCACGATCCGAACACGATGCAGTCCAAACGAATGCGACGGATTGGTGCGCTCACACCCGTGCATGTGACGCGCAACGTCACGCGCATTTTCCAGCTTGGCTTGGATTGGATTCTTCATTATACCACCATCAATTATCGTTTACATCCAAGTTTTAGGGATCACTTTTCACTGAAATATGTAATAGGACAAGAAAAAAAAATCAAACTTACCACAGAAAAGAAAAAAAAAAACGCCACCGGGAGAATGAGGGCGCTTGTTAGGTCTTTTGCAAAAATGTATAATTTTCGGAAAACGGGAGGGGGCACTTACACGAGTGGGGTTTTATGGTAGATAAATATTCAAACACAGAATTTAATGTTAGAGTAAGTGTTAAAAAACCCTAGGGTTGATGAGTATGTATACATCAAATTACCGTTTAATATTTACCTAATTTGACATTACACAACAGTTGTGACTATGAAAACTCACCAGGCGTAACTCAAAGTGCACTTGAACTTTGGCAGATTCATGCAGTGCTAGAGACTAAGGAGAATGATAAAACTAATGCTGAGAATATGCAATAGTTATGAAGAGGACACTAGGCGCAATGTCTATGAGAATGCAATGGAAGTTTAATATAGTCACAGACATGAAACGGGGGCTAAGAACGGTAATGCTAGTGATGACAATGTTAAATTATCATATGGTGAGAGGACCCTTGTTGCAATACAGTTTCTTTCGTTCTTTCTGGTATCTTAGTTTGTGCATTTAGAGTGCGTCGTGCCGTCATTTCTTTAAGCGCACTTCTTTCTGTGCCGCTAGCAGCGGGTCTGCTGGAAGCGGGGTGCAAGCTGGGCTTCAGTTGAAAGACCGTGGCAAGCTGCGGGCCGGTCAGAAGACTTTCGCGGGCCGTATCGGTTTGGAGACCTCTGGTCTGTGTCGTAAGGTGTTTGCATCTCAACTATAGGGAAAGAGTGCACTAACATTTATCGCAATCAATTTGTTAGGAAACTGATTTATCTAGTCCCTCCATCCAGAGGGCCATCATAGCATCAGATTTATGTGGTATATGCTGATAACCTATTCACGGATCTATTTCTAGGTTCACCTTGGCCGTGGTGTCTTGGTGCAAAAGGACAAGCTCCTACGTCATGGGAGCCCGGGGAAACTCCATGTTCGTTAAAGAGGCCACGAAGCTGGTCTTCGGCAGGGAGAACCTGCATGGGCGGAGTGTGACGGGAGTGCCATGCCGGCGCTTCAAGGGCGCTGTGGCCAAAAGGGCCCCGACTCCAGTCAAGTTGGCAGCAGTCAGCAGTAAGTGCCCACTTCTCACAGATGTCTCATACTTGGTGAGACATTCGAGCCTGATGGCTTCCGAAGTTGCAATCTGCTACGACAAAATTAATGGGATAAAATATTCCAAGGCGTTCAGAGCTCTCAGTGTTATAGGCTGTTGAAGGGTCATAGTTCGACTACCTCGAGCTTTAGGAACGTGAAGCTCCGAGTGCAAAACCGAAATGAAGAGGCCCTATGGACTGATCTTGTCACGGTCATCTAGGTCGCTTGGCGGTTTCTGACGTATTCACACTATGGAGGTTTTACAGTAACATGCTCCGCGTCGCAAATATCTGCTAATACCTGCAAGTTTTGGGGGAGGTCCATGATATCAGTGGCCTGCTCGCAGGACCTTCTGCTGACCCCCCCGCAGAACTGCGAGGCACTTATTTTTCCTTTTGTAACGAAAAGCCGGCACTAGCAAAGTTGTGAAAGGGAGTCTGTTTCTTCCCTAGTACTGCTGCAACCCAACTATGTTTGGCTCTGTCCTTTGAGTACTGCCCATATTTTCTGAACCGCCTTCTCATCATGTGTGTTCCTCCTTTGTAGATTATGACATGCTCAGGTTTGTTACCAGGAACTATCTCGTATGAATGGACCATTGAAGGGTCATGACACGGATATTAAATTAGTTAGATGATTCTTGATGTGAAATGAGATCTGTGTTGGCAATTTGTATACATGCCCAAAAAGAAGAATTGCGACCGTCGGCCGAGTGTTCAGTGTTGCTTTCACTCGTTTTCATGGTGACATTGTTGGGCATGAAATGTTCGAGGTTCTAGGCAATCGGACGCACATGTTCATAATTGAAAGACGCGAAGCTCAGGAGCTTTGTGTCTTTCCATTTCTTTTTGTCCCCACGCTCCAGGGCCTATAATATTTATAAACACTGAACTGCAAGGAACACACTGTTGCAAGCAAACTTCAAGTGCATAGTTGTGGAAAAACCACACTAGGTCTTTTCGATTTGCCTGAACCGGCCGATCTAGTTCACATAGTGCAAGAACTGATGCATTAGATTCAACCGGAAGTGGCATGGACGCTGAACTAGCCTGTTCGATTTATCCCAGTGCTGTATGAGCTCAGCCTCAGTTCCGCAGAATCTTGCGCTGGCCGAAGTCAGTTCAGCGTTCATGCAGTAACAGATGGCAACTCTTCGGTCTTTCGGAAGCCAATTACAGCGTCGTTTGTAACGCCGCAGCTTAACTTCATGCAGCCGCAGACCGACTTGCGCACTGCTTCTGCACTCCTTCGAACTCGGTCTGAACTGGTTCAAAACTTTCTGGCCGAATCATCCATACCTGTTGTTTTAAGCAGACTTCGTAATCGTAAGGAGTCACTCTTGGAGACTACATGGTATCCACAAGATATTAACAAAGCATAAATTGTAAGTGGAAATTGCTTGCTTATAATTGCAGGAAGTAAAATATTTAATTTTTCAAGAAACTGTAGATATACATGACTTATTGTTGTATTCTTTTCCCCTGCAGATGCCTTCAACGAGTACATACGGAGGAATCCTCAAGAGGCCTCTCCAGGGAAGAGGACAGCTCGGGTCAACCACTACGTGCGGGAGCTGCTGCAGGAGATTAACAAGAAGCTTGACTTCTAAGCTTGCTTAGAGGTTAAGCTTCTTGTTGATGCTCTGCAGTATGCCAATTTGCCTTCACTAAATACACATATACACATACACTAAATACACATATAACCTGAAATTACCTGGCTCATGCTCATTATTTGCATGACAAATGCATGCGAATTGTTAAACCTGCAAAGATCCATATGTCCGTATGCAAACGTTTAACACCATGTTGATTCTTATTACTGTGTCGGAACGGGTAAACCCATAAAGATATAGGTGTCTCTATCTGAACAGGTGAACATGTATAACTATTAGTTCCGATACCTAAATGGGTCAACCTGTAGGGTACGGGTTTCTGTATCTGAATGGGTCAACCCATACAGGTACGGGTTCCTCTATCTGAATGGGTCAACCCATACAGGTACGGGTTCCTGTATCTGAATGGGTCATCCCATACAGGTACGGGTTCCTGTATCTGAATGGGTCAACCCGTATAGGTACGGGTTCCCATTAGCTTACGGGAAACCCGTATCACATAACACCGTATGATTTATACGGGTCAAACAGTATGAATTTTTATACAGGTTTGTTCAGTAGGGAAAGCTAAGATTTTAGTGTTTTTTTCATACTGAGATATTAGGTGAACGTCCAGATATAAGATGTTTAGATCACATATAACGAGCATCATATAAGAGCTAAGAAGGGTTACAACAAAATAAAATGAAGTTGCATCTATTAAACTAAATATCAGTTCGTGTTTAGAGAATAATCGATACAATTAATTTTATGTACACACTTGTAAAACGTAAGTTGTAACCGCAGAAATTTGTGACACACCAGGAGTGAGAAAGTATGTGGAGGAAATTGCGGCCTTGTCGTCTCTGCCACCCTATTGGAAAACCCCAATATGAACACCGTATTATGGATATTGGTAAACAATATCTTTTTATTGTATTACAATACAATATGAATAGTAAAGAGAGAAGATAATCCGCCAACCAAAAATTGAAATAGTAGCGACCCTACGTTTCGAAACCGTTCGTTTCTTCTTCAGGGGGATGAATGAAGGACAGCAGCTTCTTCTTCTTCTAGATGTTGAGCGACTTCTTTTTCTTTTTCATTGGTCTTAGTAGGCTGGTCGTGCCGAGCGCAGGCTGTTATAACATCTTGGAGGCCGGTAATATATAAAGTTGGAAGTGCCCCTAAGGACCGATTGATGTTGTTAGAGGTTGTTTGTATGTACCATGACTCTACGAGGTGTCTTCTACGTAGATTTGATGCCGTGTCTAGGATGCTTGCGTTTTCAAAGGCAATGCGGTGGTCGAGAGTCTCGCAATGTTCAGCGAGAGCACTGCGTTCTCTGTCGAAGTTTCGCACGTCGTTTTTATGTTGGCGGAGTCGATCGTGGAAGTTCTTCGATTCGCCGATATAGGAGGCGGGGCATTGGGAGCATGGAATCTTATAAATGACGCCCTGGGCCCTGTCCTTCGGTGGCTTGTCCTTTGGGCGGGGTAGGAAGTGCCCAAGAGTTGACACCGGTTTGTGTGCAACCATAAGATGTTCCTTTGCGAATAGTCTGGATAGTAGTTCGCTCGTTCCTTTCACGTAAGGGATGCTGACGCGTGCTAGCGGTTTGGAAGCTGTTCTTGCAGGTTGGTTTATCCTATTATGGTTCTGACGGCGAAACACATGGCGAATGAAATTACCGGTATAGCCATTCTTTTTTAGGTCGCTGATGATTGTTTGTTCCTCTTTTCTTTTGTCGTTTTCAGAAGAGCACACAGCCTTAGCTCTCGTAAACAGTGTGGAGACGACAGACGCCTTGTGGCTAACCGGGTGGTTGGAATCGAACCGGAGGTAACGTCCGGAGTGAGTTGGTTTCCTGTGCACGGTAAATTTTAGGGTATCACCTTGTCTTCTGACCAGCACATCGAGAAAGGGCAAAGTGTTGTTGTGTTCGCGTTCCACGGTGAATTGTATAGCCGGTTCTATAGAGTTGAGGTGGCCGAGGAAGTTGTCCACTTCTGATCCTTGTATGATGCAGAAGCAGTCGTCAATATACCGTAGGAATATCTGGGGTCTGGATGCAAAAGATTGTAGAGCCTTCTGTTCAATTACTTCCATTGTCAGGTTGGCCATGGCAACGGAGATGGATGCGCCCATTGCCGTGCCACTAGTTTGTTGGTAGCTAGGTATTGGAACACATTCCATCTATTGTATTTTATTACAATAAGGGTTTATGGGATTCCAATATCCATAATGCGCTAAAAACATTGGAATCTTATACCCCTATTGGAAAACCGCAATATGAATAGCGTATTATGAATATTGGTAAACAATATCCTTTTATTGTATTGCAATACGATATAGATAGTGTATTGGAAAACATTACATTTATTGTATTGTATTACAATAAGTGTTTGTTATAGGATCCCAATATCCATAATACGCTAAAAATATTGGAATCCCATACCGTATAAACCCTTATTGGATCCCCATGTGTCGTATGGGGATCCAATAAGGGTTTACGATTCCAGTGTACTTAGCGTATTATGAATATTGGGATCCAATATATTCTATCGGCTACCAATAAAACTATATACGTGTTGGAATATCACGTTCTGCACGACATTTCTTTGCAACGCAGTCTCTGCTTGTGTGTATTTCTGAGTGATGAAATAAAAAATGTTGCTGTTGTCAAATTATAAATAAAGAAGCAAAACACTGGGCTTATCCATACCAAATATATTTAACATATTCCTGAACTGGAGGATCTGGAATTTACTGCAAAACAAAGTTAATTGTTTAGGACCCTCATTCAAAAACTTGATGTTTGAAAACAGAATGTGAAATCCTCACGTTTTAATGAAAACAGCACCTGCTAGCTGCAGCCACATAGAAACTGCAAGTTAAAAATTTGTGATTAGTTCGCGACAAGAAGGAATCCTTCACTAAGCCGGATAGATCCAAAATTATGTCTGTGTTGATTGCGGAAACATAAGCTTCAATGCCACTGCCACGGGTCATTCTGAGCTCGGTCAATTAAATATACGTATCCGCTCGTCTGGCTTCACTATTCCTGCTTCGCACCAAACTCGAGTATCTGGAATGCTCACCTTTGAGGAAAAACGAACTGGTGCTTGATTGCTTGTAAGCCGCGGAAACTGGAAGAGAGATTTGCGATTAGTTGCGTCCAAGTGGTAGTTACTATGAGTAGCCACGTAAACTACACTAAGTCGAAAAGATTCAAATTTACATGCGCGGGACATAGATATCCTCTTGCGACGTAACTGGGAACACGTCAATGTCGCCCGCGTGTATTACAGAGAAATAAGCTTCAATGCAGGAGCCCCCAGTCGTTCTGAGCTCCGTCAATAAAAAATGACTGTACCGGTCGTCTTACTTCAGTATTCCTGCTTTGGGAATCTGGAATTCTCACCTTTGAGGAACAACAAACTGGCACCTGCTGGCTCTTAGGCCGTGGAAACCGCTAGAAGGATTTGCGATTAGTTGCGTCCAAGAACCAATTTCTTTGACCAGCCATTTACAGCACACCAAGCCGGATAAATTAAAAATTACATGTGCGTCACATAATATGCCTCTTGTGAGAAAACTGGGCACACGTTTTGCCGCCACCAGCAAAGCTTCAGCTTTCACTGAAGCTTGTTTTGCTGCAATACACGAGTGTATTGCAGCAAAACAAGCTTCAGTGAAAGCGTCCCCAGTTGTTCTGAGCTCCGTCAATAAAATATGCCGTACCGCTTGTCTGGCTTCAGTATTGGTGCTTCAGAGCAAACTAGAAAATCTGGAATCCTCACCTTTGAACGAGAACGAACTGGCACCTGCTGGCTTGTGGGCCGTGGAAACTGCAAGAGAGATTTGCGATTAGTTACATACAAGTAACCATTTTTTTGAGTAGCCGCCTTCAGCACACTCAAACTTACATGCACGGGACATAGATGCCTCATGCACGGAACCCCCTTCATCCTTGTTTTCCGTTAACTCTGCTCACCTTCGCTGCTTGCCTCCAATTTCTGTGCTACATCTCTAATCTCGATTCCCTGGTTCCCAAAGGCCATGCCATGACTTGTGCCAGGCACGGATCTGTCAGCTAAGCGACCGTCACAATTGTGGCAAGGGCGCCACGCCACCTGGGCAGTTGATGTGTTCTTTAATATTTTGAGCATGGCTGAAAGCAGGTGGATGGGTGTCTGGTGTGCCCTTTGCTTATTTGCGATCGTTCCGAAAACAGGGGGTAGGAGCTTCTGCGATCTGGGCGCATGCTCGGTATTTTACAATAGTTGAAAGTGAACTCTGCAGAAATCTTAAAACATAACAAACAGAATGTGCATGCCAAAAGGCATAGCAAATGAAACACCCCCATCTATCTATTTTCATTTCTTGTCAGCAAGAAGCTGTCGTATATGTGGCCTCCCTTGCTTAAGCCGCTCCTCCCCAGTGTCCCGGTTCGGTCTCGTTCTGAAGAATTGCCGGCGGAGACCCGAGGTGCGGTCAACATCAGATTAGACCTTTTAAAACAGAACCATATACTTGCTGAGAGGAAGTACACCCAAACGAATCTCAGGCATATCATTTATAGTGCGTTTTAAATTGAGAAGGCCTGATGTACCCTATTGGAAAATCTTGATGATGGAAAGATGATGGAAAAAGCCTCATACAAGCGTAACCGTAATATGGGACATCCTATACCAGCGAAAAAGCGGCCCCAGTATAGTAGATTAAAGCGGAACGATACAGGTAGGCGGAACCATACAAGCGTGTCGTAATATGGGACGTCCTATACCAGCGTAGTGGATCTTGTTGGAACCATGTAGGCGGATGGAACCATACAAGCATAACGTAATATGGGACATCCAATACCAGCGAAAAGGCGA
>JABSTQ010003056.1:0-15078 GCA_013358835.2 Ixodes persulcatus
AAGACCACGCACTTCGCCATTTTGAATTCAAATATCCTAGGTCCCGCAGCGAGCTGTATGCACCACTAAGCTATTCTTGATTTTTACGGCTATAACAAAAATATTATCAAATACAAATAAGAGGTATAGATAAACCGACATCTTCTGCTAACCCTTCACTCACCACTGAGTCGACCGAGCTGCCAAGAACAGGTGATGCTAAACGTCACCCGATTTAGACGGTTCAACCACATCCGTTCAAAAAACAAATTGGGTTGTGTGTATGTTTATACAGTCTGGCACTTGGTCTGCCTCAACGGCCGACGAGTCTCCCAGCTGTAGATGAGAAATTTAGTCAGTGCAGTGCAACCGCTAGCCTGGGGTCTTTAACATGCACCACGTAGTAGTGATACACGACCGCACGCCGGTACGATGCTTATCCAGATAGAAACGGGCAGGGGTTGGGGGTTGAACCCAGGATCCCTGGGTTCTGCAGCGCGAGTTTTCGCTCTACGTGCTCCGAGCTGGTGTGCGCTAGGCTACTCGGCCACCGATCCCCCTTTGTATCCGTCCAATATTACAGCACTCCGCGCACCAACACGTCGACGGATGGACACATCCATTAGCTGTGCCGTAAGTTAGTCGTTAAGAAATGGTCATTAACACCGTCTTAACACCGCTTCTATTTAACAAATGAGAGGGGTAATGTAAGGTACCAATTGCGGCTGCATATCTTTCATGACAGTAAATGTGCAAGGTGTTTGCTTTATTTCAATTGAAAGAGTAAGCCTGAAAATGATATAGATAGAAAGTATGAAGTCATAAATAGATAACTGCACAAGTTGGTAAAAGTTCATGTTGAAAAAACAGCGCGACTGGGACAAGGTAAAAAAGACGAAGAGAACACAAGACAAGCGCTGACTAACAACTGGTTTGTTATTCGAACATAAGGAAGAAAGAAAAAAAAAACATGGAAAAACAGTTTCTACATTTAGGTTTACGAGATCGCCTGAGATAAGAAAAGTAGGGGACATATTCTACAAGGCGTGCGAACATTTAGCTTAATATTTTCTTTTCTTTTTTCCTTGTGTTCTAATAACAAACCTGTTGTTAATCAGCGCTTGTCTTGCGTTCCCTTCGTCTTTTTGTTCTAGTCCCAGTCGCGCTGTTTTTTTGTTTTTTTTTTCAATATGAAGTTCTACTGGCCTTCCCCATACATCTACCACAATCACAGAAAAGAAAATTACCTCTGAAAGAGCTCCAGGTTCGATGTCAGGCCGTCAGCATACCAGATGTTAAAGCAATAGTGACTCGCGAAGAGTGCAGCACACGCCGTTGGTATGTCTGGTATCTCGTCAGCCATAAGCCTGCCATCGATGCTGCGTGCGTACTCCTGGACGGTCCACAGATCATCCCATAAAAAATGTATAAAAAGAGAAAATAGTAAAACTTCAGATAAAAAGTACAGTTGCTGACAAGGCATTGGAACAATGGGGCTGGGTTGCACCTCCACATCGTGGACGTTTCAAATAATTATAAAAGCAACACGGGGGAAGGGAAGGGGCCGAGCTTCGTCCGTCCCCCCTTACTGTCGGTCTCCCTTCCACATTCCAAACACTTCCGACATTATTTGTTGCCAACAGGACAAGAGATCATTGGCTCGATTTACCTTGCCTCCACTCTGAGTGGGCTCTCTTGAGTGTAGGCCACAGTCTGAAATCTATTGCAGGAAGGAAGAAAACGGGGCGTGAAGGCACCTAGGTAAATGTTCCCTGGTTAGTGGAGGGAGACACGTGTCACCAAAACTGAACAGGAAGCTTGAAGACCCTCTCCTTCCCCAGTTGCATATGACCACCGCATTGTCATGGATACTCACTGTATCGTTACATATAGCATATACTTGTACTGGTTGAAAGGAAGCCAAACAATTTGCCACTTATTGTGACTTGGGAAATGTGTGTTGTCGTTATGGACAGTAGATTTCATGAATTGTCTGACAGACATGTGAAGCACTTCAAATCATTTGATTTTGATTTAAGCTCTGAGGCGTGCTTTATATTTAGAGATCTGTGTTTTTCTGGGTTTTTTTTTTTTTTTAGTTTGACATACTTTTTTGGCTTTTATTTGGTAATAAAGTTTTCGGTTTTATCGGTGAATATTTTTAGAGGTGAAAGCTTACCGGGTTTTTTTGTTTTTTTTTTTTGGTGAATGTGCATTGACGAATATTTTTAGAGGTGAAAGCTTACCGGGTTTTTTTTTTTTTGGTGAATGTGCATTGACTAGTTTCATTTTTTAATGAGGTCGGTTCAAAATGCAGTGCATTAGACAGATATCTTAATTACATACCCGTGGCAACACTTGCAGACATGACAAACATATCCCTGGTTACCACTTTCGTAGGGACGACGGCAAATTTCAAATTGCGAAATTCGCAAGCATAATTATTGGCACTTTTCTGCTCTTCACATTTATAGGATTATCAAAACTGCTGCTTCCCGCTAACCAGAGAGAAGCTTGAGAGTGTTGTTCGAGGCGGGGTTTAAGCCGCACGTCCGGAGGCCTCCTGGCTCGTGACGACGACCATTCCCCGAAGTGAAGAACCCAGGGGTTCAGTGGAGGTGGGAGAATTGGTAACGTAACGAACGGTTTAATTACATGGTTGCGATACAGTCGTCAAATCCGAGAGAACAACGGAGCAGCCTCACGCTCCGCCTTATATAGGGTCCGTTTCTTCCTCACTCTCCGCCAGGGCAGCAGGTGCGACGTAGTAAACCGCCGCCAAGTGCGTTGCAGCAAAGACCGCCGCGTCGTAGCCAGAAGTGCGTCGTAGCCATAGTTCTCCGCAGTTAGGCCCTGCCTCTCTCCCTTTCAAGTGCGATGTAGCCAAAGTTCTCCGCAGTTAGGTCATGCCTCTCTCCCTTTCCGGAGCGCACGAACCCACACGCACACACACACACGTCCCGTTGACGTCACGGACGCGTTGAGACCTGTCTCCGCGGTCCCAGACACGCAGGCGACGGTACCGGACTCGTCGGGACTCGTTTCCGCAGCGTTGAAACTCGGAAGAAGTTCGCCGAAGGTTCCATTCTTAACAGTGTGTTGAAGCAGCTCCCCTCCCAACAAAAAAAAAGAAACAGCTGAAATCAATTGGCTTGACAAACAACGAAAAACCACAAATCTGGCCTTTATATGACGACAGCCAACGTGACGCACAAGGACTGTATCACAAAATGAACGCAGGTTGCATCCACGACAAACCCAATAACTCCTTAATGAGTGTTGTCCTGCAGACCCTCCGCCAATAGAGCGCTTCACAGTTACGTAATAGAAAGAGTAATAGTTTTATTAGCACAAAATCATACCCATACATTGATTACTGACTCACGAAAGCACTTGCGTGCTTGTGTGTGAAAACAGGCAGTACATAAAAGAAAAGCAAATCAAAAAGAAAAAACAGAAAAACAAACAAGCGTAAAATGTGAAATAAACAAACCTCGATTTTCACACCACATGTTACAAACTTAGTTTTGTGTCATCATTGCACCTCACCGCGAAGTAAAAGCATACAGATTAAATAAAACATATGTCACACGCTGTCCGGTTACGATCAAAGAAAAAAAACTGTCTATGCTATTCGCTTTATGCAATCATATATTTTACATTGTACTTCACACAAAGTTAGGTACACCTAGGAGAACACAATGGGTTTGTTAACAGAGCAAAAAGCAACAACAAAAATGCATTTTTCCTCTCTTCTCGATCAACGATATGTTTGAAATTGTAAGAGAATTTTTCGAACACAAACAGACCACTTAGATGCAAACATTCAAACGTACAGGTCCAAAAACATTAACACTCAAGTTCACTTCTGCACGAGGTTGAACCATTTCCTTATTTCTTTTTCAACCTCTGTTAAGTGAATTAATTATTTTAAAGACCGTTGACATATGTAGGAACGTAACGTTTCCGCATTTTTTCCCTTTAATTGGTGTATATTCTTGGAATATCGAACCTTTCCGTGTGCCCAATACATTTTTGTTTGCTGGAGTGTACACTGAAATTACACATGAAAGAATATTTGGTGAGTTCTTCGAACTTACGTAGGTTATTAATGGCCAACAGGTCCAGGTCGGTCAGCTGCTTTCAAAGGTTAGATCCGCAAGGTGTGTGACATACGTACTATTTTTATATCCTTTTAATTGGGTTATCTATTTTTCGTCCTTTGTAGTTTGAGCAGAATGCGTAAATTGTTATCCCATACCTTAGTTTAGATTCCCCTAGCGCCTGGTAATACATTCGCCTTAAGTTAATATCTGCAAAACTTCGTAATTTATAAAGGTACGATGAAATTATCCGCAAATGCTTGAGTAAGTAATAAATGCTGGACTGCCTGTTCTCACACTCAAGCACGCAAGTGCTTTGTGTGTGAGAACAGGCAGTCCAACATTTATCAGTACGCTGATGATACTGCTTTAGTCTTGGCCGAGTAGTCGACTATCTCGTAGATAAGATAATCGACTATTCGGTCAAATGCCAATGACATATCCTCCCTCCTCGTGGCTTGCCATAGTGGCATGAAATACTCACCTTTCTCGGTTAAAACTGAATTTACAAAAATAAATTTACCACATTTACTGATACAAGGGAGATCAGTGGCCGAGTGGTCTAGCGCACGCCAGCTCGGAGCACGTGGAGCGAAAGCTCGCGCTGCAGGACCCAAGGATCCTGGGTTCAATCCACACCCCTGCCCGTTTCGTTCTGGATGAGCATCTACCGGCGTGCGGTCGTGTATCACTACTTCGTTGTGCACGTTAAACACCCCAGGCTAGCGGCTGTACTGCACTGGCTAAATTGCTCATCTACGGCTGGGAGACAAGTCGCCCGTCGCGGCAGACTAAGTTCTAGACTGTATAAACATACACACAACCCAATTTTGTTTTTCGGACCGTACAAGGTACTTCGTCGCCTCGGGGAGCTTAACTACGAAGTGGTGCCCGACGCAATGCAAACATCATCACGACGGGGAGCTCAACTACGATGTGGTGCCCGACGCGATGCAAACATCATCATGACGCCGACCACCATACGAGGTGGTTTGTACGTCGTTCGACTCAAGCCGTTTATGCTCGGTAGCACTGAAGATTTTTCATCTTCCAGAGGACTCTCTTAGCTTACCATTATTTTGTTTTGTTTTGTGTTGCATCGGGACAATGCGCTTCTAAAAGGGGGAGCAATGCCGCGCGCATGATCGAAGGAATACGCTTCTCCGTTCATCTAGAAGGTTTGCGTACACTCTTACCCCGAGCGTAAAAAGATAAGGAGGCCAAAATGACTTTTCCTAGTCAGTCTAGCCCTAGCTCTTTCCCGAACATTCTATGTGGAATATTCGAGACGACGAGCTTAGTAGATAAAGAGCCGAGCGCTGTATTCCCAATTCATTCACTGATTTTCTCTCGCAATAGCCAGCTGTTACGCCGACGTACCGTCGCTTGCTGCTGCCGCCGTCGACGCTCGCTGCTGCTTTCTCGACGTGTGTTCTTTTTTTTTTTCATTTTTGGCACAAGTTCGCCCCTATTAAATTTGTAGTTCATTCCGTTCTTTCCTGTATCTCTGTATGTAACTCGTGACAATATGGCTAGAATATTATATCTATAGAAGGTTACACGTCAAGAAGGTAGCGGCAAATGCCCCTCAAAGGGAATCATATATCCCTCCGCCAACTCCGCATCCAATAGCGTCCCATCGTTTCCGTGACTTTGCGGCCAACGCACAAGGAGGGTCTTGCCTTTCTGTACATATTTGCATTATCTTTCGACTTTGACCTAGCATTGTGGAAGCCACGAGAGGGAGATTACAGTCTTCCGCCTCCGATGGAAACAAAGACGACTTGCGGGAATTAGCCTCCCCCTCCGATGTATTCAAAGGCTGCTTTCAGGGGCTCGCTTCCCCCTCCGATGAATACAAAGGTCGCTTTCTTAGAAAGGGAGGGCCGAAGACAAGTTGGCACTACTCTGTGGCCATTATCTATCCATTGAAGCGGAACAAGGAGCGTTTCCAGTGAACTCTTCTTTCGACTGCGGAGGGATTTGAAACCGGCGCATCACTCTTGTGGGAGGAGCATCTCCTACCTTCTTAACTTGTAACCGACTATAGTGTGTTCATCAACAACCCAAAAGTGGTGCTGTAGCAACCTTGTTGTATTAGCCCTGAGGCAGTATAATTTTTACTCCCTTAAGGGTAAGAAAATTTTTACGGTGTATAGCAGGACCTCAGCTCAAGTGGACATTATGTCATGACAGTCTGCATTATCGTCCTTAGTCGCAGATATAGTATTTTTTAAAAGTGTTTTGTTGGTTGCTTTTTGAAGACGGGCATGCTCTGGAGAGATCGATACTCATCTTCTCAGGGCACTCCTTCAACGCACGTCAAGCTCTTAAACCAGGGTCGAAGCACGTCGTGACTTGCACTTAATGTAAAACGGCGACGTTTTTATACGTTCTGCGATAGAACTGTTCAAAAATTATTTTGAAAACAAATTAATGCTTCATCTAAATCATTTGCGGTACTTTGCCCAACAGGATGCGTCACGAATGACATGACGACAGACCGGGTTGTTTACTTGTCTGCCCTCAGCATCTGTGTGGCCTCTACCAACGACTTCATGAGATCAGAAAGCTATGTCGCCATGCTTTAATTTCATATCGGTACTTCGAAAAGATAGCTCAAATAAAAATATTGCATCCCAAATGAGTAATTATGTTTCGGCAGTGATTAAAATCTTCCGAAATTTAGTTTGACGACGACGAAGGTGCCGTCCGCAACAATCTCTAGCCAGGTTCAACATTGTGGAATTATTCGACTAAGAGATGATCAATATGTAGTTATAAATGCAATAAGCAATGGTTTGTAAGGTTAATCAAAAAATGTCATAGCCCTATTTAGTTCCCAGCAAACTGCGGTGCCCTTTGGTATGCAGATATCCGCTCTATAATACACTTCAAGGTTTACTGGGGCCGTTTAAATTGTATTCTTCGTTTATTTTCTCACCAGTGGAAAGTGGCATTCCAACGAGTCCGGCACCGTTATGGAAGAAAGTACCGCAAGCCAGCGTGGCCTCCCACGTAATGAGCTTGCTCCCCAGGCCACGTCAGCGGCGACCGAGAGCAACGCTGGCAGCGCGTTCCTGCCGCGTCGCGGTATCCTCAAGAGAATAAGGCTCCCGTCCATCGACTACAGCCGTGTCAAAGACTGGGCCCACGCGACAAACACATTCAAGACGGAAGGCACCGGAAGAACGAACCAGAAGCCGGATCCCATGCGCATCATGTGGGCGCAGCAGGCCTTCTCCTCCATGGCGTCGCCCATCTACCAGAGCAAGCTCGTCCGCAACCTAGTGACGCCTCTGCAGTCGACGTTCAGCAAAGTACGCAGTCCTCAGCCGGTCGCTTCTCCCAGGTGTCGAGCACAGCCAGAGAACCTCGTTCATCGACCTCCTCCGGCACCCTGTCAGTCACCACTGCCTGAGGCGCTCGAGTTGACGAGTGCGAAGAACTGGTCCGCACCAGCGACTGCTGTTCGTCCAGAGTTGTGTATGATGTCCCACTCGATACTGGGCATCACGCACAGCGAGGACGTGTCCTCCTTCAGGTCGTTCACCACAAGGGGCGAGGAATGCGTCAAGATGACCGACCGCAGAGAGTGCGACGAGGGTGCTCCGGGGAGCCGTAGGCCCACTCTCCGCGTCCCGTCCGGCGTCGCACAGTACACCCCTTTGCGCAGTCCTTCGCCAATGCCTTACCGTTATGAGGCCAGCGACTCGACCGGACTTTATTCCGAGGAAGAGAGGGGTCCGACCGGCCGAAGGGTTAAGTTCGCGTGGCAGTAAGAAGCGTCAGATGGTGCGGTGACCATTCACAATAAACAATCATGTGATGGTTTGTCCCTTGGAAGTCACCGTGGCTGTACATGATGACGCCCTAGCGTCGCTAGGAACAATTTATGTGTTAAACACGCGACTTTTACCGCCCATTCTTTATCTCGGATTTATTATGTACCTTCCACAGCTAATTCGTGACTCGGTTTGCAATCAGACCTTCAGTGTGCTTTGTAGACTTTCTTTTCAGTACCACCGGATTCCAAACTGAGTAGGATGAGGGTTGGTATATGTGCATAAAACCCTCAGCGGCATCCGAATCTATAAGATATTTGGATAAAAACATAATCCAACTTATGTATAAAAAAAAATAAAACAATGTTCAATAATATTTTACTTGTCCGATGTATTTGCTGCGCCATAAACATTTACGGGCCAAAATCCTGTGTTTAAAGAGCGTTGTCGTAAAGGAAGCAAATCTGAGTCGGCTAAAGGCTAGCGCGTGAATCACAGGCGTGTTGATCGGAGCCGCGAAACCGCCCCTTTTCTCTCCTCCTGTAGACAACGAAATGTGACGTCAATAAACAGACGCCAATCAAACTGCTGAAGGTCGGTTCACAGAGCACCAGTTGCCGAAGGTCGGTTCACAGAGCACCATTTGCTTGACTTACGTTATGCTCCGGGAGCTCACGTCTGCTTAAAGAATATGTTTTTAAACTGTCTTTGAAATTAATGTTTTCTGACTTTGCAGGGACCTAGCAATATTATCATCATCATCATTTATTTTTCCTTGAGGGGCAGGGCCATTATGCAAGGAAGCGAACACTTTAAAAAATATTTTATAACAAAACACGCTGCAATTTAGTTATAGGATAGAAATAACGGTAATCGCTGCAGCATATTTGTCAGTGTCAGAATGGAAACGATTGGGTCAGGTAGCGCGTACGAGTCGTCAGTGGCCAACGGTAAGGTTGGCAATGGATGAGTGATGGTTGACGATGAAATCGGACGTAGTTTACAAGATATTCGAAACGAGGAAAAATACGCGGAGGCGGCGATACCCAAACATTGGCTGAGCTCATTGTTATAAAAGATCCGATGGTGTAGGGAGACAAACACCCTGCGGCGGTGAGGAAGTGTGACAAGGTTAGCTGATTGGCGAAATGCTGATATGCTATCATATATATGGGGAAGTAGTCAGAATAAATAAAACGAAGGGCTCTGATTTGAACGTATTTCAGGCTCCTAGGTAGGCAGGCCTGCCACGGTGATCATATGAAGGAAGCGAATTCTATTTTAGTTCTGACCAAGGTAGTTTAAGCTAGTTGTTGTACTGGAGACGTAGCTTGTCTGAGGTTACGGCGAATAAATCCGAGAGTACGGTTAGCAGCGGCTATGACAGATGTTATATTGCCACGCGCGTCGGCGAACGAGCGTGTGCGTGGCCGAGTAGTTACCGCGCTTGAGATTCGTGCGGAGGCCCAGGGTTCGATTCCTGGGAGTTACACGTCTTTTATTTATTATTCCAATTTAATGTTCTGGTAAATTCGAGAACCCTGTTGCTTGTTCGAGGTCCAAATGTTCTAGTCGCCGAACCTTCAACGCCCAATATTCCAGAAACTCACGCGGGTACATAAGGGACTCCGCACGGTGAGCCGGAGTCAATCTCGCCCCAGCGCTCGATCCTGCTGTTTCGCCGACATCGACCCCTCCGACGCTAGCCTTTCTCTAATTTGTTTTGGGCACAAGTTCGCCCAATTAAACATTTAGTTTCTTCAGTTATAAGCCGCTTCATCATTTGTCAGTCCTGACAATATCAGTAGTCCATGACAGGTCAGATATCAGATGAATTATTTGGTATTGATACAGTGAACAGGTAGGTACTGGACTGCTAGAAAGGTGGTAAAAGATAGATAGAAGATATAAACTGCGGAAAAACTATAGAGATTTTTTTTATTATTATAGCTTAATGCCATTTCTGGCACCACTGAATTATAAGTAAGGTTCCGTGTTTTCGGACAAATTCGAAAAACTTTCAAAAACACCCACCGGTAAGATTTTTGTAAATTCGGATTTATCCGACAAACTCCGAATTTTTATGTACCAATGCCACTCTCCCCCCCCCCCCCCCCCCCCCAGCGAAAAAGATAAATAAAATAGAATAAAATAAAAGTTTTTTTTTTCACATTTTGATCAGCACAGAGTCAATGGTCCTGGGAAAATGCCCCCATAATTATTTTTCGAATGTCGGACCGTTGTCAAAAGGAGGTCTTATCGCTTGTCTCTTCAAGGTTGATTCAGGGCAACAGGACATTGTACATTCGGGTCACGACAAAACCCACTCTTTTGGTTTTCAGTTTGGGCCATGCGATTTGTGATTTAGGAAAAGAGGGGGCATGTTTTTGTAACAGTGAAAGCTGTGGACCATAGAGATTGTATAAAATAGGGAAGAGCGGCAGTTAAAACTCCTCTTTTATATCCTTAACCGCTCCACTTCGCGCGGCCCCGGCCTAGATTGATGGAATAGGATGGGATGACTACGAGCTTCCCAGCGACTACCTCCGGGAGTGTATTGATTTTAAGGTATCGACGTTTATCGAAGCAACACTTGCGTGCGACTTTTGTCGTGGGACAAATTAGTATTGCCAATGGCAATGGCACCAACGCCGAATTCAACTGAAGAACTTTTGAAGTGATAGAGGCGTGTTTTATTTTTTATCTGGCACGCGTTCACCTCGGGTTAATATTTATTTATTTATTTTTAATAGGAAACACCGCGAAATTTAACTCCGAATTTCGAAGAATTGTTAATCAAACAAATATAAACTCCGATAAACTCCGAATCTTCGGGAAAAAAAAAATAAACTCCGAAAAACACCCTCCGAATTTGACCAAAAATAAACTCCGAAAACACGGAACCCTAATTATAAGTGAGAGATCACTCTGCAGTTAGCTGATCGTGATATCAAGGAATTCGTCTGTATATGACACAGTCGTCGGCGAACAAACGTACTGCAGAATAAATGTCAGTGAATATCATTGATGTAGATTAGGGGGCCAAAAACTGTTCCCTGAGAAACGCTAGACCTCACTGCACTTGCAGTAGATTTTACTTTGTTAATAAAAGTGTACTGAGCGGGATTAGTAAGGAATTGAGAAGTCCATTTGACTGGAGAGGGGTGACTTAGTTGCACTGGGAGGCGTTTATGGGGGACCTTATCAAATGCTTTAAAGAAGTCAATAAAAATGGCACCCGTTTGAAGATTGAAATCGAAATTTGAGTAGGTGTCAGTAAAAGATGCTGTTGTAGAGTTTCGCATGAGCACTCCGTGCTCATGCTTAAATGAAGGACATGAGAGTCTACATTATTTATTATGTTTGAATAGGAAATATGCTTCGTGAGTTTACATGAAACGCTGGTGAGCTAGATAGGACGATATTCACTGATTAGTCGGCGGTCGCCTGTTTTATGAACGGGTACGACGTTAACAATTTTCCAGTCAGACAGAACTCCAGAGTCTAAGAAAACTGAGAGAATATGTCGCAGAGAAAAGCGGAATAAATATGTTTAGTGTGTAATAATACTCTTGATTTAATTTGGTCACCTAGGGAGCTGGAGGACACCATCACTTGATCAATCGCCCTAGGCACTCCGGAGCGGTCAATTAAGATAGGATCAGTAAGAGGGTGAAAGGATTGGCATGAACCGGGAATGTCTACCAAGTTTTCGTTAGTAAAGATGGAGCGGAAGAAATTATTAATAGCAAGAGCTCTGTGTTCATCTGAAAGCGGAAACCCGTGCTCATCTACAAATTGCAGTGGAAGTAATGGTGGCTGATTGATTATTTTTGAAAACTTTGTTTGGTTTGATGGTGGAATGGTGGGAAGGTTGTTACTCTAGAATTTGGATTTGGCTTGACTACTGGCGGATTTGTAAGCCCTTGCGCATTTGTTATATGCGTTCTAAGAAGCCGGAGCGTTAACAGCCTTAGCCCGCGCAGAGTTATTTTTTCCTGTTGGATTGCCTATGAACAGTTTCATTGTACCGAGGATTACTGTTATCAGATAAGCCCCTAAAAAAGTTAGTTTTTACTTATTGTTAAAAACGTATTGACTTCTTGTTGACTCTGATCACTTTTTTTTTTTTTACTTTTACTTCCTGTTGACAACAAAACGTTTGTTGTTTTTGTGTTGAAACTTTACTGGTGATATTCTTCAGCCTGAGTAAAAAAAGCTGTTGACTTTCCATTACCTTTACGTTGATTTTTTTATGCTGAATTCCTTTTGATGGTGCAATCAGAAAAACTGCAGACATTATGTTTACTGCGTGTTGAAAATTTTCAGTAGACTCTCTGCAGCCAGTGCTAATAAGACTTTATGTCCACTTTTTCTTAAGCGTCTTGACTAGATGTCAAGAGTAACTAAGTTTCTCAATAGTCTCTGACAAGGTGAGAGGGAGGAGCTTCAGTTGTCCCGCCTGCAGCGCGAGCCTTCTACCCTTGACAACGTTTCGCAGTCTCGCGCACCTCGAGCGCGCGCGTGCAGTCAAAGCACGACGGAAGGCATGGAGCGCGTGCTTGAGGCCAGGTGTTCGAAAGACACGCCTCGCCGTTCTCACTTTATAATGCCCGCGTCCCACTAGAGCGACAGACAGAAACAAAAGACAGCGACAAGCCTCAAACCCATGCAGCACGCTCGCGATGGTACTACCTTTCGCAGGCGTTTAGTCGTTCGGTGCTCGTGAAGTAAGCACGAGCCATTGCAAGCCTACCAATGATACCCTCGCGTGCATGATGCTCGTGTTTGAGCATAGCCTCCTTTACTCTATAAAACCTCTCCAATTGCGAAAGACTCTGGTTTGAGGCTTGTCGCTGTCGTTTGTTTCTGTCTGTCGCTCTAGTGGGACACGGGCATAAGTGGCTAAAGTTACTTTATTGACCCTATTAAACAAGTCAAATAGTAAAAGAGCAAAATAACTATTTTATAGTGGAGAAACTGCCTTGACTCGCTTCGTCCTTAGTTGTGCTGTTAGAAAAGCGATAACATTTCGTCTAGGGACCTTTTCTGAGGACGTTGTTTTAGCGACTGAGCCGAATTATCATTAGTTGTACCAACGCTTTTTAGTAAGAGGTACAGTTCGCGAACTTCGAAACACTGTTTTCTCTTAGACAGAGTCCCGAAAAGAATATCGGATACTTTGAACTTAAAAAGCGCTGAGGGGGTCACCGGCCAAATCATTACCTTCATTGTGTAGTCTATATAAGTCTCTGAAGACGTCAACGGGACTGTCATTCAGGTGTTAAGTCTTTCACAATGTTTGCGTTTGTGTTCGTTTCTAATGTGCATTTGTTGGATGTATAGTGGTTTCAATTACCACAAGGACACCATTTACGAACAAAATCCAAAATATAAAATATCGCTTTTTTTTTATTCTGTGGCAGCCAATTTGGAGCAGAGTGGATAGCCATAGGAACTGCCCAATAGACAGTATAGTGCCAGTTAATGATCCTCTTGTGCGACCAGACGTATTTCACCCACCTTTCTTCGTATCTTTATATATATATATATATATATATATATATATATATATATATATATATATATATATATATATATATATATATATATATATATATATATATATATATATATATAATATATATATTATATATATATATATATATATATACCTGTGTGCGGTTGTCCCCGACTTAGAGTTCATCCCTTCTTTTGTGTGAGATTCTAGGTGGTCTACCCTACCCTACTACGCAGTTTCTTTGTATGCGAACTCTCCCCCCTTTAAAGGGGCACTGACACCTCAAAGGTCGTATTTTTTATTGTCTAAAACGATGCAAGTTGTAGTCATAGACACGCAAAAACAAAAACGCAACGCGAAAAAAAATTTCCCGCGCGCCTGCGCGGCTTTTTATTTTTGCCGCTCTTCTCCCCCGCTGTTCCCCTCCTTGCTTCTTTTGATTGGTGACGTCAAAAATCATGAAATTTAGAAGTTTTGTGGGCGACATTTCTATAACATTTAATAACGGCAATCGTAAAACATGTTTTTTAACGCAATTGCGAACGCACTACGGCCCCTCTTTTTGAAATACCAAAAATCAGAGTCCGGTGTGAGGTCGCTTCCTGGATTGGTATCCTCCCTCGGAAAACTTGGCGGCGCTCGAGCAGAGGATGATCGGCGAGTCTGGGAAGAAACCGTTTTTTTTTTCCCGCGCCGGCGGCTTTCTATCCCACTTCCTCACCTCCTCCTCGCTTCGGGTCGCGGTGGCAACGGCGCTTTGCTTCGTAGCGTGGAGCGGAAATTCGAAAGAAAGTCGACTCGCAGGAAACCGCAAAATTTGACTCGCTGCACTGGCGGATCGCTCGGGAACTTCAAATTCAGCATTTGGATTTTTTTTTTTTTAATTCACAAATACTGAATTTTCAAGTTTTGAATTTTGAGGGTAATGTCCTGGCATCGTTTTCAATTGTTTCGGATGAAAAAAAAATTATTTTGATGTGTCAGTGCCCCTTTAAGAACTGTATAAATAGAACCACATTTTTCTTGTAACCCCATTCCTGACGAAGACTCTGCATCTCTCTCTCTCTATATATATATATATATATGTATGTATATACTGTGAAACCCGTTTAGAACGAACCCACGCACAGCGAATTATTGGCAATATCGAACTCACGGAAAATTTAAATAAAAATGGATGTAAAAAGTGTGTTTTATAACGAACAACATATTGGCTATATCGAACTTTTTCCCCGGGACGGCTTTTGAAAACGCGCAAACAATCGTCTTCTAGCCTGTCCCTTCCCCCAAAAAAAGAAGGAAAGAAAGAAAATTTAAAAAACTCAAGTTGCGAACGAAGTTGAGCGAATAGAAGCGATTCAGAAGGGGAGAAGGCTAAAAAATACATTCTGCGCACACGGAAAAAAAAAAAAAAAACCTTTTCATCCCAAAGCGTTTGCCCACGAAGAGAAGCAATTCAGAAAGAGAGGTAAGCAAACTCTGCACACACAAAAAAAAATGTTTTTAGCGCGTTGTTACAAGGCGGAAGTCAAGAGATGAGAAAGAAAGGCTCTCGCCTTACAACGAACTCATCGTGGAAGTTCATTGTAATTGTTTTTGCTATATCTAACTACTTGCTATATCGAACTGATCGTAGCGTTTCCTGCTGTTCGTTATAAACAGGTTTGACTGTGTATATATATATGTTGTT